>JAMPIV010022242.1:0-258101 GCA_024509875.1 Oreohelix idahoensis | reverse complement strand
TATTATTATCTTACATTCAATTTTTATTTCAAATACATGTTAATAAAGTCAATCTTACCACATTTATTCAATGAAATACACGGTGAACGATGACTGGCACACTTTCGATCTGCCGTTCTGTCCAGGCTTTTGAGAAATATGGTTTTCACTGCACAAGCCTGATCTCATCGCTACGTGTCAAAATTTTGTTAGAAATGGCGTCCCCAACTAATGCTTTTTCCCCAATATCAACTACTCTGGCCAATGATTACCCTTATTTCACTTGTAAACAAAGTCATTCAAAAATACAATTCAATTTTCTACTACGTTACTCTTTGTTATATGTTTAGTACGAGGTCGGCCAATAATATTTCGTCTCACTTCAAATTCCACCCAATCCCCTGCATCGTACCATCTTAGCCTAGCTTTCACCTAATTGTTTTCCCCCAAAAATATGCGATCCAATCTAAGCAGATATGACTTGACCTGACAGTATCTCTGATCTCTATGTATTGTTTTATCAATATTTGATTATTTAATGGACTATTTAGATAACTAACAACATATTCTTGGTCAGCAAGTCTTCAGGTATACGAATATACGATTTTTATGGGGCTATGTGGCTTGGTTCAAAATTCTATCTTTTTTTTCTATGTTAGTTTCAAGCTAAATACGAGAGCTTATGTCATTCGCAATAAGAGCTAAACGTGTTTCCATGACCGTAGTGTCCACATTTCTAACTTTTTCATCGTATTGGGGAAACCCGCCTAGGGCAAAGCGTGCAAGTCGGTTGTAGTGTTAGAACCAATCTGAGACGTGATTTGCGTGTTTTATCTAGCCTTGCCTCTCCTTTCCCCAAATGCAGTTAGACAAATATTTCTTAGAACTAGGAAAAGTGGGGCGTTTATGTCAAGGACGAATTTGAAAAATAGGGTACCGTTTTGTTCGGCTTATGCGTTAGCAAATAATAAGCTGAGGGCGTAGGCGACAACCTACGATTCTCGCCGAAAATTTTTAGTACTATCTTATCTTTGACTTTATGCACCACTGTTATAATCTAATTTAGATATTGTATTTAGAAGTTCACCACAGTCTCCTTTATATGTTTTTCAGCCTCTTGTTTACTTTACACATAGTCGTTATAACCATCCGTTTTCTTGGTACAAAGTCGTACAGTTCTCATAATGAATTGACAAATCGTACTTCTACTTAACTCTCCTGTAAACAAAATTCTCCTCTGTACAAATTATAAACTCAGTTCAATACTTACATAAAAAATACAGCATAAACGCTGATCTCCTTTCAGAAATACACCTTAACTGTGAACTACAGAATCAACTACTATCTCCTGATAGAATAACACTTGCTAGGGATGGCTGGACATCTAAATATATCTACTCTATCTGTATAACCACAGAAGGTACATCTACTCTATCTGTATAACCACAGAAGGTTCATCATGCCTGCACAGCGATCACACCTTCTTCCTGAAGCACAACTCAGGACTCCCCGTCATCTAATGACCTCTGGTCATTTTGCGTGGTGTGTTTCTCTCGCCACTCTTCTGATTCGCTGACCCAAATCTTTTTACTTAAATTTATTGGTCGAGCCTTTTTTTTTCTTGTTCTCGAACTTTCTATTTACAACTCAAGATAATCACTCACTATTAGTTAACACGAACCGGTATTCTGAACCGTTGTCAATTAGCAATACCATTATTTTCATTCATTATTTTCTCTTGTGAGCTGTTCCAACTGTTTATCTCACTTTAACAATAGCATGAATAATGCTCGAGCAAACCCCACGGTGACACTGTTTCTTTTACATGGTGAGGCTGCTCGCCTCATGCTCAACCGTATTAGTCGCCTTATGCGACATGCCTGAGGGAGCAGTATTCATACTATTTCTTTATTTCATTAGAGGCCCCCGAAGCTACACGGGGCAGTAATAGTTTTAGTGGTAGTAAATTCACATTCACTTTTATTTAGCAAGTCATTTACGTATAACTCCCAGAAGCATGTCGTAATAGGGGGCTATTGTAAGGTTTGCATGAGGTCGGCGTGATGTTGGCAACGTCATAATGTTAAACAAATTGCTACAGAAACCACAGCTTCAGAAGCGCGTATCTTGGTGCAGACTTCCTACAAGGGGACTAGATGCAAATATGGCTGTATGATCTATAAAGAACCTAATAGGAGATTTTATAAAATGAGCAGCTATGATAGATTTATAGATAGGTCGACAGACAGACATACAGACAGACAGACAGACAAACTGACTGACTGACTGAAATATATATATATATATATATATACCATTTTCCCCTATTCGAAATTTCTGAATACAAGTGGATGTCACCTACATGACCCAACTGGAGCCACCTTCCAGAGTGTCGAAGACTATTTTGATACTACTTCAGATGATCAGATCACCTGCTGAGTGTTATTTCTTCAAACAGTATACGCTCTCACATCTCAGCAGATACTGTATTATCGTCTCTCTTTCGCTGTCTAACACTCTCTGTCTAACTCTCTCTATTTCTCTCTCTCTCTCTCTCTCTCTCTAACACTCTTCCTTTCTCTCACCCTTGTCTCTTTCGAAAACAATATATATATATATATATATATATATATATATATATATATATATATATATATATATATATATATATATATATATATATATATATATATATATATATATATATATATATATATATATATATATATATATATATAGAAAGGTCACTATATTCCGGTACTGAAGTCCAAATGGAAAGATGTACTTTCCAGCACCCATAATAACTTTCCGATCACGCCTCCCGTCAGACATTACTCTCAATAACTGATAATGTAATGCAGGACCAGTACCGCTAAGAAGTCTCAGGACTTACTTTGAACCATACAAACTAATGTGCCGTTCCACCAACCAAAACGTCTGGCTGGGCTGTTCGAATTATACAATCAAAGCAACGATAACATTGCACGCTAAGGACCGCTAGGATTCTAGATCTTTCTAAACAAAAGAGTGCTATCAGTGTTTCGGAAGTCCTGCAGGAACTATAAACGTGCAGGGTCTTCCAACTTGCTATTTAGCGTTCCTCTGTTGAGGACGAGTGTTGGGTTATTGCAGAGTGCTAAGGGTTTTTTTTTTTAATCGAGTGTTGAGTTCTTCGAACTTTGATTTTATTAACCCATGTTGTGTTAAACGGCTTCAAGGGACTTTTCTGTTTCGTGAACTAATAGTATACCGTCTGTTAAATCATTCGGACCATTTCTTAGATTTGCTTTGGATTAGGTTCACAATTCGGTCTGTCTGTGTTTGATATTCTTCTGTTTTTTTTTTTTTTGTTTTTTTTTTTTTTTTTTAATTTAGTTAATATATTATCTCCCGTAAATGGCCTCGATCCATCAAACTGTTGGTCAACAGCCAAAGGAGGCAAAGAACTGCGCCACAGAGGCAGACTTTAAAGAAGAGTATCGAACTCTGTATAATCATAACCGTACACGATCTGTCTGCACTAAATATTCGTTTAGTCTGTTCAGTTGGGTATTCGTATTCATTGCTGTAAAGATATAACACTTTACGTGTCGATTTGGGCGATCGTCAAATTTTAACGGGGAGTTTTTTTTCGTTTTTTTACATCCTAGTTTTGGTGCTATTCAGCACTTGTCATCTAAGATCACGTGAGATTGTTTGATGTCCGAGTAGACCTTTTTTAAAAGCAATGACAAAGTACTAAGTAGCAAGAAGTTTCAGCCTACACTGACTGGCAGAACGGACTATTTTTTTTATAAGTCTTCATTTAACAATTTTTTAATAAGGTTTTTAAACAATAAATTAGCTTGAAAGCGTGCTAAAAACTATAACATGACATTTTATAAATTACGGTTAACTGAGAGCGTCCTGCGAGAAAAGGATTCCATATGGCAAAATGCAATTAAAGAAATAGAAAAGTTTAAATAGCAAATTTTCCAGCTTGTTTGCTGTCTTCTTTAATAACATTGTCTTCCCATGTGGTAACTTATTATATATATTTTTTTAGCAGGAAATTTTTCTACTGTGTAACTGCATCATTACTTCTCTGATGTCCTCAACTGTCGTGTTTAATTCTGTTAAAATCTTAATCTCTTTCAATCATTCGGATCTCAGCGTTAAACTCGTGACTTCTGAAATTGCATTAGCTTCCAATACAGTAAAAACTGTGAAATCTTTACATTTTTTCATTGAAATGCGGAGGGGTATACCGTGTGATCATAAAGTAGGCGTATTTGTGAAGTATCACATTTAGAACTGTAAGCACTGTTGTTTTGGGAATACTCAGTTCACTAAATGTGCAGTAATTTTTTCTTTTTTTTTTTCTTTTGTAAAAGCTTCCGCGACGTTCATCCACATTCTCCTCGCTAATTCGGGGTGTCCCGGCTCGTGTTTTGTCATTAAATGATCTTTTTCTTTAAACTTGTTTATCCACATATTTATTGAGTTTTTATATGGTGCATATTTTCTGCAAAGAGTAGTAAACTTTTTGTTCATATCCGTTACTGATTTCAATTCCTCCAGCCAAAGTAACTCATTTAACCTTTTCTTGAATTGTCGTAATTTGGGGTTATCCGATATCTGCCAAAAAAAGGTAAATTCAGGTCACATTTACATGGAATAAATTGTTATAAAAATAACTGTAATTATTAAGCTTTCATTTGATTATTACAAAATAGTTCTATTGTTTGTATAACTTTAATTATTAAAATTTAAAACGGCACCAGGACTTTATGACCACCCCTGTGTGTGTCTGTATATATATATATATATATATATATATATATATATATATATATATATATATATATATATATATATATATATATATATATATATATATATATATATATATATATATATATAATAACAACGGGCTGATCACCCGTTTGCCAGTCACTTCGATTACGGAAACAACGGCAAATGGGTTGCGCAGAATGCTGGAGGGTAACAGAGAAGGGAATATCTAAATTATCCTCTATGCACACAACCTGTCTTCGGATAATTCTTCGAATTTTCTGGCCGAACACTATCATCAACCAAGAACTGCTGACTCGGAGCCACCAAGAAGAAATGCGCACCATCAACGCGGGGTAGACGCTGGTATTGGGTGGGCCATATCCTCAGAAGAAACCCTGACAGCATCATCAGAACTGACATGCTATGGGCTCCAGAAGGACAGCGAAAGCAAGGACGGCCAAAAGCCACCTGGCGGAGAACTGTGGAGACAGAGATGCTAAGCATGAACCAGAGCTGGGACACCTCACGATGGATGGTTGTCGACCGAGCAAAGTGGAGACAATTTGTTGCTGCCCTACAAGACGCCATCAGGCATGATCACCACTGATTGCTTAGTCGGCCAGCGGCCAAGGACCAAAGAAGAAAGAAGTATATATATATATATATATATATATATATATATATATATATATATATATATATATATATATATATATATATATATATATATATATATATATATATATATATATATATATATATATATATATATGGCTTTTATATTTAATCCGAATTACAACATTGTACTTGGGAAATTTGTTACTTCAGTTTGTTAAGTGTCATTGGTCAGGTGTGCTACACTGGCGTCTGCATCGCGTAGGTGAAGTGGTTTCTGTCGATCAGTCAGGAGCGACTTTGATCTTTGTAACACCGTTACAATTATTTTTATCTTTTTAACACCGTAACAATTATTTTGCAATTCTCACATCTTCTATTAACAACTGTCTTTCGTCTGTTGACAATATGTATGCGTCTGAGAAATTATTGATATTAGTTTTCATTTTTAGTTTTAGATTTCATAATATTTTTAAATGTAGTTTCCAGTGCGGTATAACAAGGAAAGTTTAAAGTTTACCTTGAAAGACGTAAAATTTGATCGTGCTATGAACTTAAATCAGACTCCTGAGCGGTGTATCACATGGCTACTTTAACACTCCACCTTGTAGTGATTTCGTTTTGACCTCAGAGCCGTCAAAAGATGTGTGTCCGGTGTTTCTACAAACTTTTCGGGATGGGGCAGGGGGTAGCTGAAGACGATATTCTAGAATCGGATTATTCCAACTTGAAACAAAAGAAACTTGCCAGCGGAGAGATTCGAAATGGTCAATCTCCTAAGTACGGCGGTTTGGCTAATTCCAGACAGAACTTTGAATTATCGGAGACAACCAAACAAATGCAGAAGGCTAGTCATGAGAAGAAGGTCAAGGAGAAGGCAAGGCTGGTAAGTTAGTTACCTTCGTTTTCTCACTTTTCATTGAAATCTTCGTCTTGTCTTGTCCCTTCCTGTCCTCGGCGTCTTTAGAAGTAACGCTGTTTGAGCCATTCCAGCAGCTTCTCTGATGTTGCGACCACTGTATCAGTCATCATCATCATCTCCCTTTTTACTCCTTATGTAGGAACACTTTTTACTCCTTATGTAGTAACACTTTTTACTCCTTATGTAGTAACACTTTTTACTCCTTATGTAGTAACACTTTTTACTCCTTACGTAGTAACACTTTTTACTCCTTACGTAGTAACACTTTTTACTCCTTATGTAGTAACACTTTTACTCCTTATGTAGTAACACTTTTTACTCCTTATGTAGTAACACTTTTACTCCTTATGTAGTAACACTTTTTACTCCTTATGTAGTAACACTTTTTACACCTTATGTAGTAACACTTTTTACACCTTATGTAGTAACACTTTTTACTCCTTATGTAGTAACACTTTTTACTCCTTATGTAGTAACACTGCCGCTGGACTCTTTGTGAAGCCCTATGCCAAATTCCAACCTCTTGCAGCAGTAGTTTCTGCAGCCATTTATTTTATCTGATAAGTAGAGTTATGATTTTGATGATTGTGCATCTTTTTTCTTTTTTTTTGGGGGGGGGGGGGGGTGTGGTTGGGTCAGAAGTTTATATGTATGTATGAGTATGGCTAGTCGTGTAAGGGTGCCGGGCCATACGAGGTTAACAACTGGTCAACGCAGAAACGTGGCATCAAAACGGGCCAACAGTACAGACGATATTCTAAGGCATCTTGTCAAAACACTCGACATTTTAATTTCGTCACAACGATGCATTGATAATTTCATCACTGATATGAAACATCTTATTTCCAAAGGCACCTGGGTCATGTGCCTTTTGCACGCCACAGGGGAACATAGCCAAAACGTTGCTCAGTTGAATATATGTGTTTCATTTAAAAAAACTAAACTGATTTAAGAGCCTTTGTTAAAGCATTATTTTGCATTTTTTTTGCCATTTTTGGCATGTTAGGGCATTTTAAAAAAAAAAAGATTTTTCGGTCATTTTGAAGCATTTTCTTTCAGTCATTATTTTGCATTGTTGGCATTTTCAATAAATATAGACGTTTTTTAGTGTCAGAGACTGTCTAATGATGTTCTCCCACACACGGTCACTATTTTGGCTCTAGTGTCTGGTGTATGATGTACCTAGTGTCTAGGGGAGAAATGAAATGATGGTACACAACACAAAAACACTTTAAGTTTCTATGAGGAAGTGAATAAAACCTGTGGTTAAGTTTTTCTTTAAATTTAATAATTTTTTGTACAATTTATTTTGCCTGTCCAGTCATATCGTTTGGACAGGTCTTTGAAAATGAGGACAAGATAGTTTACATAAAAGATTAACTAAAATTGTGTGGACAATCTGCCCAAATAACTACAAAGTTAATATATGTCTTTCCTGTTGGAATGTTCACAGTTTACACTTTATTCTTCTAAGAGGGAGAGTCACTGTGTATGAGGGGCTGTATTATCATCATACCCCATCAACTTCCTGAGTATGATTTGAAATACCAAGGTTTATTTAACACAAAACTGTCAGATATACCCAGGTCCTTAACATATCACCTGGGGTTTCTTGTTGAATGATAAGATAGTGTGTAGTTGCAGAAATATCGATATCACGTCACACGCCCAAGCTCCTGCTGTTATCTCTTGACAGCATACATGAAGTGTCGGAGACTTCTTGGCGTTATCGTCACTCCTCGGGTTTCCTGTCACCAGCTGGCAACAGGAAACAAAACCTCTGCAACAAAAGGACACCCTGGCCTTTTACATCTGATCACTTATTCTTTTATTAAATTTCATACGTGGGTATGGGGTCAGCCTCGCGTGCATTTCAGGTGCACTCACCCCTAATTTTTCATGACTCCCACCTTGCTGTGACCACCCCTCAGGTCTCTATGGCAGATACGCCACTGTACGTTTACATAGTTTTCCTCAATAATATAATGTGGGGTAACCACATTTCCTTTTATATATTTTTCTCATCTTTTTCTTTTTAAATATAAAATCTTCAGGCATGTTGAACAGTGTTCCTTGAACACGGAGGCTTACTAATATACTCTAATACAATAATATTCAAACATAATCATGACAACATACATTAGTTAGATACATTTCAACGTGAGGACTCAACAATGTCTGCTCCCGGAACGTCCTTCACTTTTTCCCAATAGCAGTATCTAACTTTGGTAATGGGATTAAACATATTAAATTCCTAAAGCATCCTTACCACAAATCAAGAAATATAAACAAATGACGCTGACTTTGCAAAGAAATGGCCTCAGTTTCCTCTGCTCCGTCCAGACTGTGAAATACTTATTTAGTTATTTACTTTACTTTTAAATTTATCACAGCTGTTCTCAGCGTATCTGAATAAAAAATACTGTTCAACTGGCAATGAATAGTGAAAGCTTTTTGATAATATTTAGTAGCACTGGCCAATCGAAAGCTTGCAACTACCAGAATTCAAATGCAGTTTTTGAAAAACAAAAATAATTCCAAACATACTCTGCGTCTGGTAGTCGATTGGCCAGTCTGCTTTAGGCGGGGTGTTGGCGTGGCGGGTTAAGTATTGGCGTTAATAATTTGTATTGTATCGTGTAACACTACCAAAAAATGTAAGGATTACTACTAAATTTTGCGTTAAAGTTGACAGAATACGTTAATTCAGATAGTTATTTTGCGGCACACTTCCTCAAAATAGTTAATTATAAGTCTTGGCTGCAGAATGTATGCAGCAGATCTGGCAAAATGTTAAATATTGGTAGTACGTTTTCGAAACCGAAACTAAAACGCGTGTTAGATTTTTACCGTGGGATCGTTCTATAGGCTTTAGCACTGCACAAAAGGCAGCGTTGCTGGCGTGTGAGAGCATCACCGTCAGACACAATAGGGCGAGTTTATTTATTATCATTTTATGACTAAAATCTTACTGAAATGAGCGATTATTCTCGCAGATTTTACTAAACATCTCCCATCCTAAAACATGCAATCATTAGCAGGTTATAATCTGCGAGATAACTTAGCTCAGTGAAGTCTTACGCGTTTTTCTGATCTTCATCATAAGGATGTCTACTTAAAAAGTCTGCACCTACGTTCCGAGGACCGGGAATATATTCTATCAGAAATGAGTATGGCTGCAAAATAACAAGGACCATCTCAATAATCTGGAATTTTCATGCTTGGCCTGTGACAGGAATACGAGTGGTGAATGATTGTTACTGTAGTTTTATTGATATCGTCTGCTAGAATTAGCAGTGCGCATTTTTAGGGTCAATAGAATTAATACAAATTGATTTTATACTTCACGGATTAATGAACGCGAAATACACGGTCAAATTATGACGTTCGCGTTGATAAGGTCACGCTTCGTGACTTGGTTACTGTACCCTTGTTACCTTGTCCGTCGAGCCGTGAAGTTGTGTTTTTACCTCCTTCCATTATTGGGCTTGTTAATAGCCATATTGCTGTAAATTAATCTAAGGACTCAGGGTCAATACAGATAAGGGTATATATAAATGAATTCATAAAGGTTTGCGATTAACCTGTGTTAAGGAAGGATCTTTCATAAATAATTTGATTATATCGTCAAGACATCATGCGCTCATTTCTGGCTGTATGGAACCCAGCAGCGCATGTATAATGCCATGATGGTCTGTCGACATGAATGCAATAATGCCACGGACGGACATGAATATTTATGCATGTAATTTATAATGAACTATATGTGAATGTCATACCTATGTGAAATGTCTTCATGTGTGAACTGTAATAAATTCATGGACTCTATAGTGAAGACTTATCTACGTCGATACGTTCTGGCTGTTTGGCTGCATTGACAATGTTAGTTAGTATGATAATGAAGAACTCTTCCAATGAGAAGATTTATAATATCATAATAAGCTCCGAAAGGAACGAATATCTTCTTGGACAGCCAACACATAATGAGTCCATATAACGGTGACCCTCATTGGAAATTACAAACCGAACGAAGCACGCATTCGCGATTGAACGACATACAGAACCAGCTCAGCCTTATCAGCCCCCCCCCCCCCCTTATCCAGTCCTTATCAATGATCTGTTTGGACCACAAATGTCCTGCCATATAAATAAATCTGGAATTTTTTTATAGCCCATATCAAAGCTAGACATTCCTTTTCACTTGTTGAATAATTTTTTCCGCCTTGTTCAACTTGCGGCTTGCATAAATGAGGATATCGTCCATAAAGTTCGAAATACATGGATTTTTCAGGGGATCCAATAATTTTCGCATCATCCTTGAAAACACACTCGGGGCATTTTTCAACCCAAACGGTAACATGTTGAACTCATAATGACCTTCCGAGGTGCTAAAGGCTAAATAAGGTCGAACCTCAGGCTTTACTGGAATTTGGTAATAGCCTTTGCTAAGATCCACCTTAGAAAAATATTTTGCCTTGTTCAGCCTGGCAAATAGTTGAGTAGTATCAGGTAATGGATCCACCTGACCTTCTGTGACAGCATTCAGTTTCCTGTAATCTATGCACAGTCTATGTTCTCCCGATGGTTTCCGCAACAAAACCACACAGGAACTATAAGGAGACTCACTGTGAGAAATAATCCCTTCTTGTAACAAATAATCAATCTCCTCTTTCAAAGCTTTTTCCTTAGCGAAAGGAATAGAATAGGGCCTCATACAGATAGGTGCTGGGTCTAGTAGTTTCATATCATATTCCAACAAATTGGTGTGCCCCGGTGTATCCGTTAACACATCTGTATGTTTCTCAAGGACCTGTTGAACCTTCTCCCTCTGTCCTTTTGTCAGGTGATTACTGATCTTCACCTGGGCAAACGTTTCACTGGGTTTCAGTGGATATTCGAATGAGGAGAGAGGGTCATTTTTCATTTCGGTTGCAATAGACAAGGCCAATAGGTGTGTTCCTTCCTGGATTTGTCTGTCCATATATTTCTTCAAAAGGTTCACATGATAGACTTTTTCCTTTCCTTTTTTGTCTATCTTATAATTTGTTCTGGATACCTTTTCCAAAACTGTGTATGGCCCTTGCCATCCGATCTGAAGTTTATTGTTGCTGCCTGGCAATAGAAGAAGCACCTTCTTCCCTACAGCAAGTTCCCTATCCTTTGCTTTTTTTATTATAATAAGCAACATGCTTTTTCCTGGCTTGTCTCAAATTATCATTTGCCAGTTTTCAACTAGTTTTTAAACGAGTGGTCAGTTCGTTCACATATTGATAAGATGAGGTAACAGTCTCCTCTGCCTTCTCATCTGTCTAGGTCCTTAACAAATTACATGTGGACTTTTAATTTTTCATACTTATTTTTCATGGCCCCCGTCAGTTCCTTTACATTAGAAGCTTTGTAGTGAGGACTTTTCTTCCTAGAATCATCACTCACAAATCGTCCACTACCACTTCTTTTCTTGGGGTTTCTTCCCACTTTAAGTTCATTGTGAGAGATCTTCGCTCTCTTTTCGTTTCCTCCAGTTTATATAATTTTGACCGAGGGATTGTCAGCTTAGTCTGGGGTAAAACTACTCGTCGCATAGTGGCCATTCTAATACATTCGAGTGCAGACTGTGTGTGAAAAGGGGGCTCCCATTCCACGTTGTCTACTTTATTACAATTATTTTTATTTCCAGGCCTAAGTTTGCCCCGTGGCATGTCTAGGTCCTGATCAATTTCCCCACTTGTGGGTGTTCCCTCATGAAATACGCCACATGCTTCTACAAAATTCTCAACGATGACCATCATATCTGGCCAATAATATTTTTGAGCTACTTTTTGGCAGATGGTACCTACTTTCTAGCGGTCCCCATCTTTTCCAACATGTAAACTCCATATTACGTCTGCCCTATACATTTTAGGAAGAACCAGCTGTCCATGACCAGCTGAACCAGTTCCGGCCTTCCTATATGACAATTTATTCTTTATGTAAAATTCTCCTTTGCGGGGAGGTGTATGGCAGGTACGCAATTTTTGAAAGCACTGCTTCAGTGACCTATCTTGAGCCTGTGCCTTCCTCATCTTCTCTGGATGAGTATTTATAGGTTCATCTTCTCCCTTTCTGGATTGTGATCGGGTCTGGACTGCTGCCAAGACCACCGGTCTCTTGGGATTTCCCAAGTAGACATAACGACACCCCAATATCAGAGGGTAGATGGGTGCGTCTATCACTGCTGCTCTGATTATCCCTTCCACATAGCGAGTTTTCACTTTTATCCTTGCAATGGGAAGTTTCATGAGTGGTAGGTCCTAGGTCTCCCCTTGTATCTACTGTTTCTGTGGTATACTGATCTGGGTTCACCAAGTGCGAGCTCACGACAGCATCAAAATCTAGACCTGTATCATAGAGACACCTTATGGTGACCTCATTTATACAACATCCTCACAAACTGGGGGGTGATAAGGTTCCTGCTGTCCAGCAGGTTTGTCCATTACTTCC
The DNA here is from genome assembly GCA_024509875.1 of Oreohelix idahoensis. Classification (NCBI taxonomy): domain Eukaryota; kingdom Metazoa; phylum Mollusca; class Gastropoda; order Stylommatophora; family Oreohelicidae; genus Oreohelix; species Oreohelix idahoensis. The sequence goes on along the minus strand of JAMPIV010022242.1, from coordinate 245,329 downwards.
TGGTTCCCCCTTCTCATAGCAGCACATCCAGAAGGTTTACTTTTACAGAATTCGGTGTTATGGTTGTCCTTCCTACAATGTTTACACCACCTCTTTCCTTGGTTAAAATGCTTTCTTTCATCATTCTTTCTGTCATTGAAATGTGAGATTTTATTTTTAAAATCATTCCGAGGCCTATCAAAGTTCTGCTTATTTCTGTTATCAAATTTATTATGGTTTTGAGGAGCCTTATACTGATCTACTGGTTTTTTCTTGATACCAGCTACCTCTGCCTGGGCTACCTGATACCTCTCAGCGTCATTTATGATCTCACCCAGCCTCTCCGCGCCCTGTTCCATGAGAAATTTTCTCATGTCTGGAGCCATGGACTCTCTCATCTGTTCAATGAGTATCATCTCTTTGAGATCTTGGGTTTTCCCCAAAGAAGCCCATTTCTCCATATACGTCTCCAACCGGGCGGAGAACTGGTGATAGGTCTCACCTGTAGCAAAGTTGATTTTGCTGGGGAGGTTATGATGGTATCCTAACAAAGATTGAAATCGGTGTCTGCATAAACCGTGTGAGGTCAAGCACATGTAGGCCCCTGACTCTAAAGGATGATGATGATGAATTATGTGCAGGGAACCTAACGCTACCTCCCTAGATCTCACACGGTCACTCTTGTGGCTCTAGTGTATGGTGTATGATGTACCTAGTGTCTAGGGGAGAAATGAAATGATGGTACACAACAAAAAAAAACACTTTAAGTTACTATGAGGAAGTGAATAAAACCTGTGGTTAAGTTTTTCTTTAAATTACTTTTTTTTGTACAATTTATTTTGCCTGTCCAGTCATATCGTTTGGACAGGTCTTTGAAAATGAGGACAAGATAGTTTACATAAAAGATTAACTAAAATTGTGTGGACAATCTGCCCAAATACTACAATGTTATTATATGTATTTCTTATTTGAATGTTCACAGCTTAAATTTATTCTTCTAAGAGAGAGAGTCACTGAGTATGAGGGGCTGTAATGTCATCATACCCCACAAAAGTCCTGAGTATGACTTGAATTACCAAGGTTTATTTAAACCGAAACTGTCAGATGTACCCAGGTCCTTAACATATCACCTGGGGTTTCTTGTTGAAAGATAAGATACTGTGTATTTGCAGAAATATCGATATCACGTCACACGCTCACGCTCCTGCTGTTATCTCTTGACAGCATATGTAAAGTGTAGGAGACTTCTTGGCGTAATCGTCACTCCTCAGGTTTCCTGTCACCAGCTGGCAACAGGAAACAAAACCTCTGCAACAAAAGGACACCCTGGCCTTTTATATCTCATCACTTATTCTTTTATTTACTTTCATACGTGGGTATGGGGTCAGCCTCGCGTGCATTTCAGGTGCACTCATCCCCTAATTTTCATGACTCCCACTTTGCTGTGACCACCCCTCAGATCCCTATGGCAGATACGCCACTGTACGTTTACATAGTTTTCGTCAATAATATAATGTGGGGTAACCACATTTCCTTTTATATATTTTTCTCATCTTTTTCTTTTTTAATATGAATGCTTCAGGCATGTTGAACAGTGTTCATTGAACACAGAGGCTTACTAATATGCTCTAATATAATAATATTCAAACATAATCATGACAACATACATTAGTTAGATACATTTCAACGTGAGGACTCAACAATGTCTGCTTCCGGCACGTCCTTCACTTTTTCCCAATAGCAGTATCTAACTTTGGTAATAGTTTTTGAAAAACCAAAAATAATTCCAAACATACTCTGCGTCTGGTAGTCGATTGGCCAGCCTGCTTTAGTTATGCCAATGCAAAACGATGTTAGTTTTTGGTAACAATTTCCCTACCGCTCCCCTCTCCTTCTATACTCTTGTTACCAAGCTAATTTGAATTTCCTCAATGCCTCTCTTCTAAGCCGGTGTCCCCACTAACGTTAAGAAAAACAAAACAGGAACAACAGTCTGTCTGGTCGTGCGTTCGTAGACATTTAGTATTTTCTCAACAATTTGTGTAATACTGGGACTATCATATTATTTAAAACATATTCTTGCTCAGTGAATTCTAAGCTATACTACCATATATTTTTTTATGTTCAGTTTCATTATGGTTTTAGATTTTCACTTTTGTCACCGGTCATCGTCAAATAAATATTTTACACAAGACGGCCATCTTCCCCTCTCGCTATCTCGCCAGCATGTATTTTTCAAATAACTAACTTGTTTTTGTGACGTCAGAAACATTACCGCGAGGAGGCAATAAAATTGTCTGCGTGTTTTGCCTCTCTTGGCTTTGTCGCCACGTGTATATATGCATGGCAGAATGTGTCAGGCTAAGCGGGGTTGTGCATGGCGGGTTAAGAATTGGCGTTAATAATTTGTATTGTATCGTGTAACACTACCAAAAAATGTAAGGATTACTACTAAATTTGCGTTAAAGTTGACAGAATACGTTAATTCAGATAGTTATTTTGCGGCACACTTCCTCAAAATCGTTAATTATAAGTCTTGGCTGCAAAATGTATGCAGCAGATCTGGTAAAATGTTAGTAGTACGTTTTCGAAACCGAAACTAAAACGCGTGTTAGATTTTTACCGTGGAATCGTTCTATAGGCTTTAGCACTGCACAAAAGGCAGCGTTGCTGGCGTGTGAGAGCATCACCGTCAGACACAATAGGGCTGGTTTTATTTATTATCATTTTATGACTAAAATCTTACTGAAATGAGCGATTATTCTCGCAGATTATACTACACACCTCCCATCCTAAAACATGCAATCGTTAGCAGGTTATAATCTGCGAGATAACTTAGCTCAATGAAGTCTTACACGTTTTTCTGATCTTCATCATAAGGATGTCTGCTCAAAAAGTCTGCACCTACGTTCCTAGGGCCTGGAATGTTTTCTATCAGAAATGAGTATGGCTGCAATAACAAGGACCATCTCAATAATCTGGAATTTTCATGCTTGGCCTGTGACAGGAATACGAGTGGTGAATGATCCGTATGGACCACAAATGTCCTGCCATATAAATAAATCTGGAATTTTTTTATCGCCCATATCAAAGATAGACATTCTTTTTCACTTGTTGAATAATTTTTTCCGCCTTGTTCAGCTTGCGTAAGCGACTGGGTTCAATTCCCCATCCTGTTAGGAGGACCTTTGCAACAATGTAGCGCCTAGGCCCACATTGCTTGCGACACTTCTCACAATAAATTCTTGATTCAAGTCAGGCAATTGCAATACTGGCCTGCTTGTAAGTTTCTCTTTTAACTCCTGGTAAGCCAATTCACACTGTGCTGACCAATTTATTGTATCAGGTTGACCTTTGCGAGTTAAATCCGTCAGGGGAGCACATATAGATTTAAAATTTTTGATGTACTTTTGGTAGAAACCACACAACGACACGAAAGATCGCACATCTTTCTTTGTTTGTGGCCTAGGGGCTCTTTTCAGTTTCTCCAGATTCTTGGGATCAGGGGTCATGCTACCGTGATGTACAGTATGTCCCAAGAATTCCAACTCTTTACAACCAATACAACATTTTGTTGGCCTAGCGGTTAAGTTAGCCTCTCTGAGTCTATCAAACAGCATATTCAAAGAGGTAATGTGTTCCTCAGATGTTTCCGTCGCAATGAGGATATCGTCCATAAAATTCGAAATACATGAATTTTTCAGGGGATCCAATAATTTTCGCATCATCCTTGAAAACACACTCGGGGCATTTTTCAACCCAAACGGTAACATGTTGAACTCATAATGTCCTTCCGAGGTGCTAAATGCTAAATAAGGTCGAACCTCAGGCTTTACTGGAATTTGGTAATAGCCTTTGCTAAGATCCACCTTAGAAAAATATTTTGCCTTGTTCAGCCTGGCAAATAGTTGAGTAGTATCAGGTAATGGATCCACCTGACCTTCTGTGACAGCATTCAGTTTCCTGTAATCTATGCACAGTCTATGTTCTCCCGATGGTTTCCGCAACAAAACCACACAGGAACTATAAGGAGACTCACTGTGAGAAATAATCCCTTCTTGTAACAAATAATCAATCTCCTCTTTCAAAGCTTTTTCCTTAGCGAAAGGAATAGAATAGGGCCTCATACAGATAGGTGCTGGGTCTAGTAGTTTCATATCATATTCCAACAAATTGGTGTGCCCTGGTTTATCCGTTAACACATCTGTATGTTTCTCAAGGACCTGTTGAACCTTCTCCCTCTGTCCTTTTGTCAGGTGATTACTGATCTTCACCTGTGCAAACGTTTCACTGGGTTTCAGTGGATATTCGAATGAGGAGAGAGGGTCATTTTTCATTTCGGTTGCAATAGACAAGGCCAATAGGTGTGTTCCTTCCTAGATTTGTCTGTCCAGATATTTCTTCAAAAGGTTCACATGATAGACTTTTTCCTTTCCCTTTTTGTCTATCTTATAATTTGTTCTGGATACCTTTTCCAAAACTTTGTAAGGCCCTTGCCATCCGATCTAAAGTTTATTGTTGCTGCCTGGCAATAGAAGAAGCACCTTCTCCCCTACAGCAAGTTCCCTATCCTTAGCTTTCTTATTATAGTAAGCCGCATGCTTTTTCCTGGCTTGTCTCAAATTATCATTTGCCAGTTTCAAACTAGTTTTTAAACGAGTTGTCAGTTCGTTCACATATTGATAAGATGAGGTAACAGCCTCATCTGCCTTCTCATCTATCCAGGTCCCTAACAAATTACATGTTGACTTTTAATTTTTCTGACATATTATTCAGGGCACATGTCAGGTCCTTTACATTAGAAGCTTTGTTTTGCGGACGTTTCTTCCTTGTGTTATCACACAGGAATCTACCACTACCGATTCTTTTCGTGGGGTTTTCTCCCCACTTTGAGTTCATTGTGAGAGATCTTCTCTCTCTTTTATCTTCCTCCAGTTTACATAAGTCCGACCGAGGGATCGTCGGCTTATTCTGGGGTATAACAGTTCTTTGTACTCGCTGCATAGTGGCCATTGTAAAACATTCGAGTGAAGACTGTCTGTGAAAAGAAGGTTCCCATTCCCCTTGGTCAACATTATTATAATTATTTTTCTTTCCAGGTCTAAGTTTGCCCCGTGGCGTGTCTAGGTCCTGATTCATTTTCCCACGTGTGGGTGTTCCCTCTTTATTTGCTGGCCCAGGTTTGCCATAATGCTTCTCTTGCATTTGGTTATTATTTTTCCACCCTGTGGAATTTTTCTTGCTGCACTGTTCGCAGTCCTCGACAAATTTTCTATGTCTTCAACTTCTCCGGACCAGAAATATCCAACAGATGTTCTTTGGCATGTGGTACCCATCTTCTGGTGTTCACCATCTAGAACATGTGTTTGTCTCATAACTCGTGCCCTATATTTCGATGGCACTACTACCTGTCCACACCCGGATAATCCTGCTTTATCCGCCCTGCAAAGCAGTCCATCGTCCAAATAGAAGTCTCCTTTCCTAGGAGGGGTATGGAGTTTTTGGAGTTTCTCAAAACACGGCTTTAGTGACCTATCTTCAGCCTGTGCCTTTCTCCACTGTTTACGAGACATTGTTTTTGGTGGTTCCTCCTCTTTTCTAGGAGTCGACCTGACCTGAAGCGTGGCCATTACTACAGGTTTCCTTCTACAATTTTCGGTGTTATGGTTGTCCATCCTACACCGGCTACAATATAATCTACTTTGATGAAAAGGTTTTCTTTCATCATTCTTTCTGTCATTGAAATGTGAGGTTTTATTTTTAAAATCATTTCGAGGCCTATCAAAGTTCTGCTTATTTCTGTTATCAAATTTATTATGATTTTGAGGAGCCTTATACTGATATACTGGTTTCTTCTTGATACCAGCCATCTCTGCCTGGGCTGCCTGATACCTCTCAGCGACATTTATGATCTCACCCAGCCTCTCCGCGCCCTGTTCCATGAGAAATTTTCTCATGTCTGGAGCCATGGACTCTCTCATCTGTTCAACGAGTATCATCTCTTTGAGATCTTGGGTTTTCCCCAAAGAAGCCCATTTCTCCATATACGTCTCCAACCGGGCGGAGAACTGGTGATAGGTCTCACCCGACAGTAGCCTGGTATTCCTAAATTTCTTTCTATAAAACTCTCCGTTCTTTTCGTATCTTAACAGAAGAGCCTGCTTCAACATGTCATAGTTGTCTTGGTCATCCCTGCTCATTTTGGAAAACACTTCATAAGCTGTTCCCCGAAGGCCCCGAGACAACTTTACACTCCATTTTTCTCTTTCTAACCCATAAGTAGTGGCTAATATTTCGTATCTGCTGAAATACGTTTCAATGTCATCATCCTTTTCCACAAAGTAATCTAAATGAAACCCCATGGCTGATGCGGAGGCCCCCTGGCTTGCAGCTGAGTCGGAAGTGGATGGGCTAGTTCCATTTTCAGGAGCATGGCCTTGCAGCTCTAACTCCCTTAGTCGTATCTCATGTTCTCTTTGTAATCTTTTTTCTTCTCCTTCTGCTTCCCTCTGTAGTCGTTTTTCTTCTCTTTCTGCCTCCAATTTCCTTTCTTCTTTCTCTCGTTCCGCCTAAAATCTCCTTTCTTCTTTCTCAGCCTCAAGTTTCTTTGCCTCAGCCTCAAGTTTCTTTGCCTCAGCCTCAGCCTCAAGTTTCTTCTCCTCCAACTGCAGCCTCCTAATCTCAGCCTCCCTATCAGCCTCTAATTTCTTAGTCTCCGTAGCATCTTCTAATTGCATTTTCCTTTCCTCAGCTAACCTATGTTCTTCCCTAGTAATAAATTTATCACATTCTGAGGTGACATAGTCAATTAAGATTTGACCCTCCATATTCATTTCTTTTGCAGTCTGAACAGCCGCAGATCGAAACTTGGCCAGATCTGCCATTCTGATAAATGCAAAATGTTCTAACAAACTTTCTAAATAAGTATAAATTTTATATAATTAAATCTGGGTTCTGACAGTTTCTTGACTTCCCAAATCTTGGGCAATAATGATTATGGGGATTCCCTGGGACAATAGAATGTTGTTTATCCTAAGACCCAGACCCCAATGTATGTAGTACTAGGAGAAATTCAAATCTCGGACGAGCCCCCAATTTATGTAGCAAAGTTGATTTTGCTGGGGAGGTTATGATGGTATCCTAACAAAGAATGAAATCGGTGTCTGCATAAACCGTGTGAGGTCAAGCACATGTAGGCCCCTGACTCTAAAAGATGATGATGATGATGAATTATGTGCAGGGAACCTAACGCTACCTCCCTAGATCTCACACGGTCACTCTTGTGGCTCTAGTGTATGGTGTATGATGTACCTAGTGTCTAGGGGAGAAATGAAATGATGGTACACAACACAAAAACACTTTAAGTTACTATGAGGAAGTGAATAAAACCTGTGGTTAAGTTTTTCTTTAAATTACTTTTTTTGTACAATTTATTTTGCCTGTCCAGTCATATCGTTTGGACAGGTCTTTGAAAATGAGGACAAGATAGTTTACATAAAAGATTAACTAAAATTGTGTGGACAATCTGCCCAAATACTACAATGTTATTATATGTATTTCTTATTTGAATGTTGTGGTAAAGTGGGATGTTATAAATATTTATAGGGGACTTAGTGTACTGACTGAGATCAGCTGTGAAGGTATATGTATCTAATAGGTGTAGTGTTTTACAGATAACCTTACTTGCTACCACATTATACCTCAGTCAGAATTATTCTGGAATATTGTGATGACTACGTTAAATGTCTAGGGTATGTATATGATGAAGTGTAAGTCACAACAACAACAGACAGATAAACAATTTAATTTATTCCACCACACTTGACAACACTGTGACACTCACACACATTTAACACTCTATAAAACTATCTTAAATGAGTCACTGGTAAAGTTTCAAATATATATGTATTAATTACTTTCACTAATATATATCCTGATTCAACTACAAAACGAACCAGGAATCACAATTAATTGTAATCACAATTTATATATACATAATTTATAAACATGAACCTTGTAGTGACATATTTTATTAATATTATCCTATGTGTGTCAGTTGTGTAGTAGTACTATGAGGTAATACTGGTTTTGTTTTTTTCAAGCTATGTTATTATTTGTCATCATGACTTCAAGTGTTTGTTTATCTGGGAAATAGTATGGGGGAAAAGTTCACAGTTCCTGTCAATTTAAACAAGGTATTGTCCCTCTTTTTTTACTAAAATGTCAATTTTTGAGGGGACACATAATGTTGAGCTCCACTGGCCACAGAGGCTTAACTTTCGTGATGACGGCAGGAAAAGACTCCTCTGCTCGATTGCTCCCCTGTGTTCTGGAGACACCTCACTAGTCGCTATCTGGACCCAGGAGTATGCTGTCAGCCTCCAGATTCAGCAAAGCTCAGACCAGGTGCTGCTCAATAACTTTAGGACCACAGTCCCTGAAACAAGAAGGTTGTACCTCCTACTTCATAACTAATTTATAATCTATTTCCAGACTGAACACAATACATAACAAACACTGAGTTCAGAGCGGTAGGCCAACTGCTATCTTCATCTGAAACAATTGACATCAGTATACTCCTCCCTAATGGTTACTACGCCTCTGCAATTCCAGCATTATTTCTTTCTAGTCAATAAGATAGGTGTCAGTGTACTGTTTGGCAATTCCATGTAGTTTTACTTTCCTCCGACACCTTCTGTTCAGGTTGGAGCACTATATAGGCTTTGCCTCATGTTCGCTACTGAACCACACACATATACAGACATAAATTATCAATTTACATTCAATTTTCATTAAAAAGATATCAAATATTTCAAGCTTACCACAATTCATGGAAATAATACAGAATTACGTTGACTGGCAATGAATAGGCACAAAATCCGACCTGCCACTGTCTCAGGCTTTTATTTAGAAAAATATAAGCTGAATCTCAACGCACTGTTGCTTTAGAAAGTTTATTTGAAAATGTGGTGCTGACCTGACGCTCCTAATTGACTATATTGGCGGGTCTAACCAATCGAGCCATGTTTACACAAGCGTTTGAAAAAAAGTACCCTTCCTTCCGTCTCCCCCAACAACAAAAGATAGTATTTGTAGCCCGACTAATCGTGTTTAGCCTTACATTTACTGCGCTCCAATCAAATAGGATTTAACATGGGGACCTATTTCCCGTACAATGGTGGTGTCAAAATCTGCCACTGAGCGATTCTGATTTTGGGGTTGTCTGACACCCTCACTATTTCTTTTGGCTATAATTTGTTAATTCCTAGACTATTTGCGTAAAGTTTAACATATTCTTTGTCAGCAAGTCCTAAGGAACCCAACTATATAAATTTTATGGGGCTAAGGGGCTGCGTTCAAAATATGCATTTTCTTCTACCTCCTGTTCACTTCGAATACGATGTGGTGTCTGGGTACTGTCAGGCTTTCAAACGTAAACCAGTATAATGTCATGTTTCCTAATAAGCGTTTTTCAGGTTTTTAAAACCTAACCCTCGTATGGGTAGTGTTTTTTATCACTGTCGATTTGAAAAAAAAATAGTGCTTGTGGCCTTACACGCGTGATGACTTTAATTGTATAGCGAGACGCGTGTTTAGTGTTGTATGCGTTCCTGCTTTCAGCCCTCCCTTCTCTCTATCCTAATTCCATCTGTCTTTCGTTTATGGTAACTTAGTGTATAAAATGACATGAATGGAATATTAAATATAGGTCAGCTTGCGTATCTCAAGGTTTTTCTTAGAAATGCAGTACACGTTTTATCGTAGAAAGCGTGTATGCTGCAGTAGGCTTTTACTATCAACGTGAAACGTTACAATTTGCAGACGAAGTAGAAAACAAGGGGGATTTCGAGTACAGTCATTGTGACAGCACTGTTCTTTACCATTCTTCTTTCCTTTTATTGAAGTTATTTGTTAGGCTTTACATTTACTTTTTAATTTATATATGTGGATTAGAATTTCACACGACAAATGTTCACAGCTTAAATTTATTCTTCTAAGAAAGAGAGTCACTGAGTATGAGGGGCTGTAATGTCATCATACCCCACAAAAGTCCTGAGTATGACTTGAATTACCAAGGTTTATTTAAACCGAAACTGTCAGATGTACCCAGGTCCTTAACATATCACCTGGGGTTTCTTGTTGAAAGATAAGGTACTATGTAGTTGCAGAAATATCGATATCACGTCACACACCCAAGCTCCTGCTGTTATCTCTTGACAGCATATGTAAAGTGTAGGAGACTTCTTGGCGTAATCGTCACTCCTCGGGTTTCCTGTCACCAGCTGGCAACAGGAAACGAAACCTCTGCAACAAAAGGACACCCTGACCTTTTACATCTGATCACTTATTCTGTTATTTACTTTCATACGTGGGTATGGGGTCAGCTTTGCGTGCATTTCAGGTGCACTCATCCCCTAATTTTCATGACTCCCACCTTGCTGTGACCACCCCTCAGGTCCCTATGGCAGATACGCCACTGTACGTTTACATAGTTTTCGTCAATAATATAATGTGGGGTAACCACATTTCCTTTTATATATTTTTCTCATCTTTTTCTTTTTTAATATGAATGCTTCAGGCATGTTGAACAGTGTTCATTGAACACAGAGGCTTACTAATATGCTCTAATACAATAATATTCAAACATAATCATGACAACATACATTAGTTAGATACATTTCAACGTGAGGACTCAACAATGTCTGCTCCCGGAACGTCCTTCACATTTTCCCTATAGCAGTATCTAACTTTGGTAATGGGATTAAACATATTAAATTCCTAAAGTATCCTTACCACAAATCAAGAAATATAAACAAATGACTCTGACTTTGCAAAGAAATGGCCTCAGTTTCCTCTGCTCCGTCCAGACTGTGAAATACTCATATAGTTATTTACTTTACTTTTAAATTTAACACAGCTGTTCTCCGCGTATCTGAATCAAAAATACAGTTCAACTGGCAATGAATAGTGAAAGCTTTTTGATAATATTTAGTAGCACTGGCCAATCGAAAGCTTGCGACTACCAGAATTCAAATGCAGTTTTTGAAAAACCAAAAATAATTCCAAACATACTCTGCGTCTGGTAGTCGATTGGCCAGCCTGCTTTAGTTATGCCAATGCAAAACGATGTTAGTTTTTGGTAACAATTTTCCTACCGCTCCCCTCTCCTTCTATACTCTTGTTACCCAAGCTAATTTGAATTTCCTCAATGCCTCTCTTCTAAGCCGGTGTCCCCACTAACGTTAAGAAAAACAAAGCAGGAACAACAGTCTGTCTGGTCGTGCGTTCGTAGACATTTAGTATTTTCTCAACAATTTGTATAATACTGGGACTATCATATTATTTAAAACATATTCTTGCTCAGTGAATTCTAAGCTATACTACCATATATTTTTTATGTTCAGTTTCATTATGGTTTTAGATTTTCAATTTTGTCACCGGTCATCGTCAAATAAATATTTTACACAAGACGGCCATCTTCCCCTCTCGCTATCTCGCCAGCATGTATTTTTCAAATAACTAACTTGTTTTTGTGTCGTCAGAAACATTACCGCGAGGAGGCAATAAAATTGTCTGCGTGTTTTGCCTCTCTTGGCTTTGTCGCCACGTGTATATATGCATGGCAGAATGTGTCAGGCTAAGCGGGGTTGTGCATGGCGGGTTAAGAATTGGCGTTAATAATTGAATTGTATCGTGTAACACTACCAAAAAATGTAAGGATTACTACTAAATTTGCGTTAAAGTTGACAGAATACGTTAATTCAGATAGTTATTTTGCGGCACACTTCCTCAAAATCGTTAATTATAAGTCTTGGCTGCAAAATGTATGCAGCAGATCTGGTAAAATGTTAGTAGTACGTTTTCGAAACCGAAACTAAAACGCGTGTTAGATTTTTACCGTGGAATCGTTCTATATGCTTTAGCACTGCACAAAAGGCAGCGTTGCTGGCGTTTGAGAGCATCACCGTCAGACACAATAGGGCTGGTTTTATTTATTATCATTTTATGACTAAAATCTTACTGAAATGAGCGATTATTCTCGCAGATTTTACTACATCACCCGACAGTAGCCTGGCATTCCTAAATTTCTTTCTATAAAACTCTCCGTTCTTTTCGTATCTTAACAGAAGAGCCTGCTTCAACATGTCATAGTTGTCTTGGTCATCCCTGCTCATTTTGGAAAACACTTCATAAGCTGTTCCCCGAAGACCCTGAGACAACTTTACACCCCATTTTTCTCTTTCTAACCCATAAGTAGTGGCTAATATTTCGTATCTGCTTAAATACGACTCAATGTCATCATCCTTTTCCACAAAGTAATCTAAATGGAACCCCATGGCTGATGAGGAGGCCCCCTGGCTTGCAGCTGAGTCGGAAGTGGATGGGCTAGTTCCATTTTCAGGAGCATGGCCTTGCAGCTCTAACTCCCTTAGTCGTATCTCATGTTCTCTTTGTAATCTTTTTTCTTCTGCTTCTATTTCCCTCTGCAGTCGTTTTTCTTCTCTTTCTGCCTCCAATTTCCTTTCTTCTTTCTCTCGTTCCGCCTCCAATCTCCTTTCTTCTTTCTCAGCCTCAAGTTTCTTTGCCTCAGCCTCAAGTTTCTTTGCCTCAGCCTCAGCCTCAAGTTTCTTCTCCTCCAACTGCAGCCTCCTAATCTCAGCCTCCCTATCAGCCTCTAATTTCTTAGTCTCCCTAGCATCTTCTAATTGCATTTTCCTGTCCTCAGCTAACCTATGTTCTTCCCTAGTAATAAATTTATCACATTCTGAGGTGGCATAGTCAATCAAGGTTTGTCCCTCCATATTCATTTCTTTGGCAGTCTGAACAGCCGCAGATCGAAACTTGGCCAGATCTGCCATTCTGATGAATACAAAATGTTCTAACAAAGTTTCTAAATAAGTATAATTTTATCTAATTAAATCTGGGTTCTGACAGTTTCTTGACTTCCCAAATCTTGGGCAATAATGATTATGGGGATTCCCTGGGACAATAGAATGTTGTTTATGCTAAGACCCAGACCCCAATGTATGTAGTACTAGGAGAAATTCAAATGCCCGGACAAGCCTACCACTTTATGTAGCAAAGTTAGATTTTGCTGGGGAGGTTATGATGGTATCCTAAAAGAATGAAATCCGTGTATGTATTAACCGTGTGAGGTCAAGCACATGTAGGCCCCTGACTCTATAAATGATGATGATGAATTATGTGCAGGGAACCTAACGCTACCTCCCTAGATCTCACACGGTCACTATTTTGGCTCTAGTGTCTGGTGTATGATGTACCTAGCGTCTAGGGGAGAAATGAAATGATGGTACACAACACAAAAACACTTTAAGTTTCTATGAGGAAGTGAATAAAACCTGTGGTTAAGTTTTTCTTTAAATTTGATAATTTTTTGTACAATTTATTTTGCCTGTCCAGTCATATCGTTTGGACAGGTCTTTAAAAATGAGGACAAGATAGTTTACATAAAAGATTAACTAAAATTGTGTGGACAATCTGCCCAAATAACTACAATGTTAATATATGTCTTTCCTGTTGGAATGTTCACAGTTTACACTTTATTCTTCTAAGAGGGAGAGTCACTGTGTATGAGGGGCTGTATTATCATCATACCCCATCAACTTCCTGAGTATGATTTGAAATACCAAGGTTTATTTAATACGAAACTGTCAGATATACCCAGGTCCTTAACATATCACCTGGGGTTTCTTGTTGAATGATAAGATAGTGTGTAGTTGCAGAAATATCGAGATCACGTCACACGCCCAAGCTCCTGCTGTTATCTCTTGACAGTATACATGAAGTGTCGGAGACCTCTTGGCGTTATCGTCACTCCTCAGATTTCCTGTCACCAGCTGGCAACAGGAAACAAAACCTCTGCAACAAAAGGACACCCTGGCCTTTTACATCTGATCTATTATTCTTTTATTTAATTTCATACGTGGGTATGGGGTCAGCCTCGCGTGCATTTCAGGTGCACTCACCCCCTAATTTTTCCTGACTCCCACCTTGCTGTGACCACCCCTCAGGTCCCAGAAAGCAGATACTCTGGTTGGTGACTGTACGTTTAATAGTTTTTTCTCAATATGTTGTGGGGTGAAACCACAGATTCCTTTTATAATTTTTTCTCATCTTTTTCTTTTTAAATATAAATGCTTCAGATGTTGAACAGTGTTCCTTGAAAGCACGGACACTGGCTTCTAATATACTCTAATACAATAATTTCAAACATAATCATGACTGTATACATTTAGTTGATACATTTCAACGTGAGGACTCAACATGTCTGCTCCCGGCACGTCCTTCCTCAGACTTCTTTAATAGCATGTTCAACTGCTGGTAAATTTATTAAGGTATACTGTCCTGTATATTTGTGAATGTCATTAAGATCCCGTCATACATTCTTACCACAGTTCAATCAAGAAATATTGGAAGTGCAAATGACGCTGACTTTGCCAAGAAATTCCTCTGTCTTCCCTCTGCTCCTGGCCAGACTGTGTTCCATATAGTCTATCCTTACTTTACTTTTTAAATGGATAACAAGCAGTTGTTCTCCCTGCGTACTCTGGGTCGTCCTGAAGGTATACAGGTTCAACTGCCCAATAGTGAAAGCTTTTTTCCCTTATTCCTGTCACTGGCCAATCGAAAGCTTGCGCTACCAGTCCATGCAGCCCTGCAGTTTTTGAAAAATCTTCAAAATAATGCCAAAACATACTCTGCCTGGTAGTCGATTGGAATTTAGCTTTACGTGCGAATGCTGCAGACCATGTTAGCCCTTTGGTAACACTTTCTACCACTTGCTCAGAAAATGAGGCTATTTACTCTGTTTGGACCCTGGCTAATTTGAAATTTCCTCAAGCCTCAGTAACTTCTAAGCCGGTGTCCCCATGTCTAAACTGTCAAAAGCCTGGGCAGTCAACAAATCTTCTGGAGTCGTGTCTTCCAAGTTCTTTCGTAGACATTTAGTATTTTGCTGAGGAAATCACGATTTATGATACTGAAAAGTCTCTCCATATATTGCAGTCTAAAATTCTTCTTTTTGAGTGGGCTATACTCTTCTTGTTTTTCCTTTTCGTTCCACTCTTATGGTTTTAGATTTTCTGTTTTGTCCCCTCATCGTCAAATAAAATAGGACTGTTAAACTAAGAATCTGATGTCTTCTTCTCTTCTAAATCATTGGGTCTGAAATTAAATAACTAACTCTTGTTTGACAATTTTCAGTTATTACATGGAGGAGCTTTACCGTTCTTTAACCTTGCAGGCTTGCTGTGATGATTTCTAGTTTTGTGCATGCGTGGAAAGTCTGTATTTACATCAGAAATTTAAAGTTCAGCCTCAGGAACATTTGCGGCACACTGTCTCTCAAAAATCGTTAATTATAAGTCTTGGCTGAAAATGTATGCAGCAGATCTGGTTTCCTGTTAGTAGTACGTTTTCGAAACCGAAACTAAAACGCGTGTTAGATTTTTACCGTGTGGATTATCGTTTCTGTATATGCTTTAGCAACTGCACAAAAGGCAGCGTTGCTGGCGTTTGAGAGCATCACCGTCAGACACAATAGGGCTGGTTTTATTTATTATCATTTTATGGCTAAAATCTTACTGAAATGAGCGATTATTCTCGCAGATTTTACTACATCACCCGACAGTAGCCTGGCATTCCTAAATTTCTTTCTATAAAACATTCCGTTCTTTTCGTATCTTAACAGAAGAGCCTGCTTCAACATGTCATAGTTGTCTTGGTCATCCCTGCTCATTTTGGAAAACACCAGTCATAAGCTGTTCCCTTTCCTGAAGACCCTGAGACAACTTTACACCCCATTTTTCTCTTTGAGTGTGTTGATAATAGTGGCTAATATTTCGTATCTGCTTAAATACGACTCAATGTCATCATCCTTTTCCAAATTGATAGTAATCTAAATGGAACCCCATGGCTGATGAGGAGGCCCCTGGCTTGCAGCTGAATCGGAAGTGGATGGGCTAGTTCCATTTTCAGGTTGATGGCGATCTCCCAGCATGGCCACCTTGCAGCTCTAACTCCCTTAGTCGTATCTCATGTTCTCTTTGTAATCTTTTTTCTTCTGCTATCTATTTCCCTCTGCAGTCGTTTTTCTTCTCTTTGCTGCCTCCAATTTCCTTTCACATCTTGCAATGCTCTCGTTCCGCCTCCAATCTCCTTTCTTCTTTCTCAGCCTCAAGTTTCTTTGCCTCAGCCTCAAGTTTCTTTGCCTCATGCCTCAGCCTCAAGTTTCTTCTCCAATCCAACTGCAGCCTCCTAATCTCAGCCTCCCTATCAGCCTCTAATTTCTTAGTCTCCCTAGCATTGTTCTAATTGCATTTTCCTGTCCTCAGCTAACTTTCTATGTTCTTCCCAGTAATAAATTTATCACATTCTGAGGTGGCATAGTCAATCAAGGTTTGTCCCTCCATATTCATTTCTTTTTCTTTGCAGTCTGAACAGCCGCAGATCGAAACTTGGCCAGATCTGCCACTCTGATGAATACAAAATGTTCTAACAAAGTTTCTAAATAAGTATAAGTAATTTTTATCTAATCTAATTAATCTGGGTTTCTGACAGTTTCTTGACTTCCCAAATCTTGGGCAATAATGATTATGGGGATTCCCTGGGACAATAGAATGTTGTTTATGCTAAGACCCAGACCCCAATGTATGTAGTACTAGGAGAAATTCAAATGCCCGGACAAGCCTACCACTTTATGTAGCAAAGTTAGATTTTGCTGGGGAGGTTATGATGGTATCCTAAAAGAATGAAATCCGTGTATGTATTAACCGTGTGAGGTCAAGCACATGTAGGCCCCTGACTCTATAAATGATGATGATGAATTATGTGCAGGGAACCTAACGCTACCTCCCTAGATCTCACACGGTCACTATTTTGGCTCTAGTGTCTGGTGTATGATGTACCTAGTGTCTAGGGGAGAAATGAAATGATGGTACACAACACAAAAACACTTTAAGTTTCTATGAGGAAGTGAATAAAACCTGTGGTTAAGTTTTTCTTTAAATTTGATAATTTTTGTACAATTTATTTTGCCTGTCCAGCCATATCGTTTGGACAGGTCTTTGAAAATGAGGACAAGATAGTTTACATAAAAGATTAACTAAAATTGTGTGGACAATCTGCCCAAATAACTACAAAGTTAATATATGTCTTTCCTGTTGGAATGTTCACAGTTTACACTTTATTCTTCTAAGAGGGAGAGTCACTGTGTATGAGGGGCTGTATTATCATCATACCCCATCAACTTCCTGAGTATGATTTGAAATACCAAGGTTTATTTAATACGAAACTGTCAGATATACCCAGGTCCTTAACATATCACCTGGGGTTTCTTGTTGAATGATAAGATAGTGTGTAGTTGCAGAAATATCGATATCACGTCACACGCCCAAGCTCCTGCTGTTATCTCTTGACAGCATACATGAAGTGTCGGAGACTTCTTGGCGTTATCGTCACTCCTCAGGTTTCCTGTCACCAGCTGGCAACAGGAAACAAAACCTCTGCAACAAAAGGACACCCTGGCCTTTTACATCTGATCTATTATTCTTTTATTTAATTTCATACGTGGGTATGGGGTCAGCCTCGCGTGCATTTCAGGTGCACTCACCCCTAATTTTTCATGACTCCCACCTTGCTGTGACCACCCCTCAGGTCCCTATGGCAGATACGCCACTGTACGTTTACATAGTTTTCCTCAATAATATAATGTGGGGTAACCACATTTCCTTTTATATATTTTTCTCATCTTTTTCTTTTTAAATATAAATGCTTCAGGCATGTTGAACAGTGTTCATGGAACACGGAGGCTTACTAATATACTCTAATACAATAATATTCAAACATAATCATGACAACATACATTAGTTAGATACATTTCAACGTGAGGACTCAACAATGTCTGCTCCCGGCACGTCCTTCACTTTTTCCCAATAGCAGTATCTAACTTTGGTAATGGGATTAAACATATTAAATTCATAAAGCATTCTTACCACAAATCAAGAAATATAAACAAATGACGCTGACTTGCAAAGAAATGGCCTCAGTTTCTTCTGCTCCGTCCAGACTGTGAAATACTTATTTAGTTATTTAATTTACTTTTAAATTTATCACAGCTGTTCTCAGCGTATCTGAATAAAAAAATACTGTTCAACTGGCAATGAATAGTGAAAGCTTTTTGCTAATATTTAGTAGCACTGGCCAATCGAAAGCTTGCGACTACCAGAATTCAAATGCAGTTTTTGAAAAGAAAAAAAATTCCAAACATACTCTGCGTCTGGTAGTCGATTGGCCAGTCTGCTTTAGTTATGCCAATACAAAACGATGTTAGTTTTTGGTAACAATTTTCCTACCGCTCCCCTCTCCTCCTATACTCTTGTTACCCAAGCGAATTTGAATTTACCTCAATGCCTCCCTTCTAAGCCGGTGTCCCCACTAACGTTATGAAAAAACAAGCAGGAACAACAGTCTGTCTGGTCGTGCGTCCGTAGACATTTAGTATTTTCTCAATAACTTGGCTAATACTGGGACTATCATATTATTTAAAACACATTCTTGCTCAGTGAACTCTAAGATATACTACCATATAATTTTTATGTTCAGTTTCATTATGGTTTTAGATTTTCAATTTTGTCACCGGTCATCGTCAAATAAATATTTTACACAAGACCGCCATCTACCCCTCTCTCCATCTCACTAGCATGTATTTTTCAAATAACTAACTTTTTTTGTGACGTCAGAAACATTACCGCGAGGAGGCAATAAAATTTCTCTGCGTGTTTTGCCTCTGTTGGCTTTGCTCCAGCGTATATATATGCATGGCGGACTGTCAAGCGAGGCGGGGTGTTGGCGTGGCGGGTTAAGAATTGGCGTTAATAATTTGTATTGTATCGTGTAACACTACCAAAAAATGTAAGGATTACTACTTATTACCAGCGTTAAAGTTGACAGAATACGTTAATTCAGATAGTTATTTTGCGGCACACTTCCGCAAAATCGTTAATTATAAGTCTTGGCTGCAGAATGTATGCAGCAGATCTGGCAAAATGTTAAATATTGGTAGTACGTTTTCGAAACCGAAACTAAAACGCGTGTTAGATTTTTACCGTGGGATCGTTCTATAGGCTTTAGCACTGCACAAAAGGCAGCGTTGCTGGCGTGTGAGAGCATCACCGTCAGACACAATAGGCCGGGTTTATTTATTATCATTTTATGACTAAAATCTTACTGAAATGAGATCTTCTTTGATGCCTCCCTTCCAGTCTGTGGCAGCTCTGAGGCATTTAAAGTGGTTGTCCTGCTCCAGGACCTGTTCTCCTAGCTTAACCTGATGCCTTCTTCTCTCTCGTCATATCACCATAATTTTTGTTTTGGAGCTGTTGATGACCATCCCTCTCTTCGCCAGCTTTTCCTTCCAGACTTGCAGGTTGGAGTGAAGATATGCCTCTGATTTAGTAATCAGGGCAACATCATCGGCAAATGCCAGCTCTGAAATACAGACCTGTCTCATCTTCCAGTACCCACTGAATACTTTCTTGTCCTCTTCTTACATGCTTTAATGACATCATCCACGAGGAATGTGAACAGATATGGTGACAGAATATCACCCTGTCTTACACCAGTGATGGCCCTGAACTCCTATAACTCTTTTGAAAAGTGAGTTTGTCCTTGTTGCGATAACGGGCCCCCCCTATTTTCATCGCATTCTGGCTTATGTGTTTACCTAAATACATCGTCACTAATTTCTGCAACTCTTTTAGTAACACTCAGTATTATATTATTCCCGTGTGTTAGTCTTGTCTTGTTGGATTCGGCCTATACTGCTTGATAGAAACACAACAGAAGTGATTGCGTCATTAATAGGCTGAACTGCCCATGGTGGACTTCTGGTGTCATGTATTGTGGTTCGCACTGTTGACCTGCCATTGAAACATCATTTTTGATGATGCGTAGATGGCAGGGCGGATAGTGTGATTCGCTTGCATGGCTAGGCGGGGTTGTCGCACGGAAGGTCTAGTGTTCAAATCCTGGGTAAGCCACTCATGTCTGTTGTTTTTCTGTTGTCTGGTGTTCTGCTTCTTTGTTTCCTGCGAGTGCCTGATAACATACCTTTATATTTGTTTCATATTAATTTACTGTTTACAGGCCTCGGGTTTCCCTCCCTTATGTGTAATAAATGTTTATACAATACCAAACCTACCCACTATCCTGTTCTCACTGTTCTAGTCTACTATCATTTACTGGACACAGTATTAAGGTCCTTGTCTTGTTGGATTCGGCCTATACTGCTTGATAGAAATACAACAGAAGTGATTGCGTCATTAATAGGCTGAACTGCCCATGGTGGACTTCTGGTGTCATGTATTGTGGTTCGCACTATTGACCTGCCATTGAAACATCATTTTTTTGATGATGCATAGATGGCAGGGCGGATAGTGTGATTCGCTTGCATGGCTAGGCGGGGTTGTCGCACGGAAGGTCCAGTGTTCAAATCCTGGGTAAACCACTCATGTCTGTTGTTTGTCTGTTGTCTGGTGTTCTGCTTCTTTGTTTCCTGCGAGTGCCTGATAACATACCTTTATATTTGTTTCATATTAATTTACTGTTTACAGGCCTCGGGTTTCCCTCCCTTATGTGTAATAAATGTTTATACAATACCAAACCTACCCACTATCCTGTTCTCACTGTTCTAGTCTACTATCATTTACTGGACACAGTATTAAGGTCCTTGTCTTGTTGGATTCGGCTTATACTGCTTGATAGAAATACAACAGAAGTGATTGCGTCATTAATAGGCTGAACTGCCCATGGTGGACTTCTGGTGTCATGTATTGTGGTTCGCACTGTTGACCTGCCATTGAAACTTCATTTTTTGATGATGCGTAGATGGCAGGGCGTATAGTGTGATTCGCTTGCATGGCTAGGCGGGGTTGTCGCACGGAAGGTCCAGTGTTCAAATCCTGGGTAAGCCACTCATGTCTGTTGTTTTTCTGTTGTCTGGTGTTCTGCTTCTTTGTTTCCTGCGAGTGCCTGATAACATACCTTTATATTTGTTTCATATTAATTTGCTGTTTACAGGCCTCGGGTTTCCCTCCCTTATGTGTAATAATCTGAACCAATAAGCTGATGATAGGAAAAATACGTATATGAGTGTGTGTGTGTGTGTGTGTGAATATATATATATATATATATATATATATATATATATATATATATATATATATATATATATATATATATATATATATATATATATAAGATAGGAAACTCTATACAGAGCGATACAACAGGAGGCAATCTGATCATCAGAAGTAATCCCCCCGTCGAACAAGTGTTTCGGCCCTGTATACTCCTTTACACTCTAAGAGGGGCGGGTCCACTTGGGTCATGACTCCCAAGTGTCTCAGCCTCCTGTTGTCTTGTATCGAAAATGAACCCATTTCACTTTGGTAGCAACTTTAAAATCCACAACTTCGCCAGCCGTGGAGGCAAATGTGAAAGTAACAAAGAAAAGACAAATTATTCCGTTCGTTCAGCCGCACACCACGACTAGGGACAGACACTGACACCTGCGCGAAGCCGACGAGGCTAGCCACTGCGCGCTAGCAACTGAAATTATGTGCCCAATACCTCTTATAATATACGCCGCGTGTTGCCCGTCAGTCACAGCCCTTTCACCAGTACACCGAAAAACTCAACGTATTGTGGACTTAGAAAACTTCCTGATGTTTTCTGTATGTCGTAAATTTTTAGATAGATAGGTCAGAAGATATCTATGGTCCCGTCTGAGCAGAGGTGATAGTGGTAAATATGTGAGAATAAAGGTGTAAGAAATAGATTCTCACGAGGGGATAGTGTAAGAGGAAGATCAGTCTCTGGAGTGAGTAGTTCCTCTAGTCCAGCCTATCTATACGACTATATTTTAATATCAGACGACCTTTCTTTCCCTATATGAAATATAAGTTACACTACACACCCACACACACACACACACAATTACGTGACAACATTACGTACAAACGTAAAAAAAAACTATGGATAATTGGGTATGGGTCTGACCGACACACTAAATTAAGTTTTTGTTTAGTTTATTATCACTTAAACTTTACACTATCAAACATATACAAATAAATATATTCATGTTTACAGACATAGGAAAATAACCCAAAAAGCCCCCCCCCCCCCCCTGTTGAGAAAAGATCCCAAAAGAAGTTAATAACCCAAAAGGTCAAAGATTAACACTAGGGTATAGAACAGACAGTAAAAAAAAGAACAAAGTTCCTACTTAAGCTATCCAGGAAAATACTCAGGTTAGCGAAATAAAAAAAAATAGTATAGTTAGTATAATGATTGTAACAAAGGAAACTATTTACTGTCTCTCACTCTGTCATCTGTGGCCACAAACACGTCTGCTTACCTAATACCGGTGCAGTTATCCCTTGGAAAATTATTGTAGTCTGAACATATATTGTCAGTTGGGTTGCCAAATCCGGCCTCAGACCAGCCTTGGTATCTAATAATAATTACAAGGTGGTCGCCAAAGTTGGTGGTTGTAATTTTTCCTGGATGAATACTGTGTCACCGCATATAGTTACTGAAGCAAGACGTTCCCGGGACGTTTACAGTTACAAAAATAAAAGGAGGAAAAGTAGTTCCTGTATTGTCTAGCATCTGGTTGCTCAGACAAAAAAATGTTACGATATGAAAAAAACTGATAATCGATGGTTAATCCTATCGGCTGACTTTATGATGAGTGTCGATTTTGAAACAGCACAACTGTCTGAATAAATCCAGTGCTGTGTCTGTCAAAGGTCAGGAATATATGTTCTTTCGTGTGCCCAGTGGGCTGGAAAATTTTGGTAAAATAATTCTGGGTAAGGTACCGTCCAGTTACAATTAATCTTATTGTTTATATTTGGTCTCTCTCTGATTGCAGAAAGAAGACCGAACAGGACCAAAAATCGAAGACCCAATAATAATAAGAATGTTACTGGTGATATTAGACCGCTGGCAGCTGGTTTTTGATTGAGTGCTAGATAAGGAAGAAAAGAACATTTTTAAAAAACTGCTGCTATTCTATCCGTAAGTTTTTCCGCTATGGCATGTCGGGAAAGAAGGATATGTGCCCTCCCCCATATTGCCTGCGAGAAAGTGAACAGCGCACAAAGTCCTTTATTCAATTTATCTGTACGCGCACTTTAACAAAATCTGCATGTCACTACTAGTTATTTGTCATCGTCTGTTGTTTAGTCACATAAAAATTACTCTAGTCACTATTTTAATTTCACACAATGAAATATAATGTGAATTCTATTCGGTCACTGATCCGTCTCACTTAATAATCTCAGTCAGCTAAGCCGTATCTTCTTGTGTAAGAAAAAATGGGGTATTTGAAATTACATTACACTGAACGACTGGCAAGAAATATCTATGCGTTATGTTATTTCACTAGTTTTAAACGCTAGGGAATTTATATTTAATAAAATGGTAAATCTAACACATTTTTAACACTTAAGCACAATTTCTATTACCACAAATCAGAAAATTAAATCCCCACGGGACAATTTAACACATCCAGCGAAGAAATGGTTCTAGTCCTACGTGCTTAGATTATCCAAGAAATTTCTGAGCGACTCTAATACTGAGTTTGAGAGAGTGCTGTATATATACAGATTTGAGTGTTATTATCGCGAGAATGAGAATTTTCACACTTCTCGTGAATAGCAGAAATTCAGGAAACTATTCCCCCCCCCTCCCCTCCCCCCCCCAATCAAGATTCCTCGGTCACTCTGTTAGCCGTTGCAAATCGACAACAAAGGCTTACTCGTGTTCCCGTTTTCCTCCCGAGATTTGTGTTCGCTTCTGATATCAAACAATTATCTCCGTGTATGTATAAACATCAAACAGTTAAGCCGGGAACATTTCTGCCTGCGTTTCCCCTTCAAAGAAACCGCTTATCTCCCGCGGTCTTCTATCTGTCAACAATGATGATGGCAAATCAGCTCGCGTGAGAATTCAGGTAAGCGAATCATGGCTCGCTGACTGTTATCTGGCAGGACGGACTAGCTAATATGTCTGTTTGTAAACACTCATTAGCGCATGTAAGACAGGAAAATAGGCGTGGCTTCAAATGTGAGTCAACAGACAGCGAATTGCGTGATTTTGCCTTTGCAAAACATAAACGCTAACTAAGGGAGCAAAGGTGGTCGGTTTACTGAGGCTATATTTACATTTCCACGTCACACTGTACCGCAGAGTTTACTGTCCCCAGTTCCATAGCCCATTGCGGTTGTTCCACAGCCAGCATGATGCCTTTTCCGCAGTTTCACTAAGCCTCTTCAGTGCCCTTGTTCTCGACTGTCCCCTCAGCTCCAACAGTTTCAATAAATCATACACTGATGCAGCCACGAGCCCTCTTGCACCCACCTCAACAACCATGACCGTTGCAGTGAACCCATCGTGTCTCAGATCCGTGGCCAGATCACTATACTTGGCCGCTTTGAACAAATGTTGCTCTTCCAATCTGGATTCAAATGGCACGGTCAGTTCAATCAATATAACATGGTGCGATGATGAAGAATGCAGCACTATATCCGGCCGTCTTCGAGATTTCTTGATACTCTCTGGATATGCCCCCCGTCCAGGTAGGTCTACCGCCATCTCCCAGTAATTTGCACAGTCAAGGAGAGATGGTACACTGCTACCTGATTGACTCGGTTTTGGGTGTGCTGACTTTCCTGCTTTCAGAAAGTATGTGTTTGCGGTGTTTGGCCTGATATTGGTATTCGCCTTAATCCTTGCCAGATCTATTGTCGCAGCCAGCTTATTTAGCACTTTGTTGTGGCGCCATGTGTATCGCCCTTGCCCTAATGACACCTTGCAAGCTGAGAGCACGTGTTCAAGTGTCTGCCTCCCATGGCACAGGGGGCACTGCTCATCATCCGTCTTTCCCCATCTCACA
Source organism: Oreohelix idahoensis (assembly GCA_024509875.1). Taxonomy (NCBI): domain Eukaryota; kingdom Metazoa; phylum Mollusca; class Gastropoda; order Stylommatophora; family Oreohelicidae; genus Oreohelix; species Oreohelix idahoensis. Next base: position 220,368 of record JAMPIV010022242.1, on the reverse strand, counting down.
AGGTTTGTGGCCGATGGCAGGAGGTCATAAATTGATCTAACAACGAAGCTGATCCTAAGAGGTGCCATATGCCATATATCATTCCATGTCAAGGACCTTTGTAGTCCATTAACCTTGTTGGGCCTGCTGCACTGCTTTTTGCAACCTCTTATCATTCTCAGCTCCTCGTATCTCCTGAACTCCCATGTCTCTACGCTCCCTGCATGATGCCTTGGACCACCAGCGGATGTCTCCATGACCAAATCCCCGTCTATTCGTTTGTGTGTATCCGATGACTGCTCCGTTTACTGAAGAATGCGTGGAAAACCCAGCTTGTAAGCAAGGAATGGAGAAAGGCGAACGGAGTCTACATCCCGAAGGAACAAAATTCCACAGACATCAGTCAGTTCAGGCCAATCTCACTACTTAATGTGGAAGGGAAGATATTCTTCTCAGTGATGGCGAAAAGGCTCACTACATACCTCCTGGCAAATGGGTACATTGACCCACAATGATCTGGGAAGCAATTCAAAAGGCAAAGTCTGACAGAACAAACTTCCATGTAATCTGGTTGGATCTAGCAAATGCTTATGGATACGTTCCACACCAGATGTTATGGCAGGCCCTAGAAATGTATCATGTTCCATAAGAGATTGCAGCATTGCTGAAGCTGTATTTCGCAGAGTTCTCTGTCAGATTTTCAACCTGAGAGTACACAACGAAGTGGATTGGCCTTGAAGTTGGAATTGCAATATTATGTACCATCTCTCCGATACTATTCGTGATGGCTATGCAGATAATCCTCAATGCGGCTGAAGGAATGGCTATAGGACCAAAGCTCGGTGGAATGTGTCACATGCCACCGCTCAAAGCATTCATGGATGACACAACAATTCTGACATCAGATGAACATCAGGCCCGGAGGATGTTAACACGCCTCGATGAACTAGTCAGCTGGTGCAGAATGAGCTTCAAACCCAAGAATTCGAGAAGCCTATCAGTCAGGAAAGGGAAGGTAGCAGAGGTCATATTCATGGTTTCCAACCAACGAATCCCTACTGCCATTGAGATACCTGTTAAAAGTCTTGGCAGGGTGTACGATGCCTCATTAAAAGACTCGAAGGCAGTGCAACAGACAATAGAAATGGCAGGCAGAGGGCTACAGATCATAGACCAAAGCAGACTCCTAGGAAAATTCAAACTGTGGTGCCTCCAGTTCATGTTGATACCTAAGTTGCTGTGGCCACTGCTTATATATGAAATAAGCACAAGTACAGTGGAAGCTATAGAGCAGAAGGTCAACAAGTTCATGAGGAAATGGCTAAGGGTACCACCAGGTCTGTCAGATGTAGCACTGTACTGCAAAATGTCAAAACTTCTGCTTCCTCTCAAGTCAGTTGTTGAAGAGTACAAAGTTGGAAAGGCAAGGCTTGCAATGATGCTACGCGAGTCAGCAGATGACGTGGTTAAGTCCATTCAGCCCACACTGAAGAAGGAAGTGGAGAATGGAAGACGCTGTTGATGATGCCCAGGAGTCGCTCAAACTGAGGGAGGTAATCGGATACACACAAACGAATAGACGTCTATCACCTCAGAGGCACATTCCCATAGCCAGTTATGACTGAAGGTCTATCACCTCATAGGCACATTACCATAGCCAGTTATGACTGAAGGTCTATCACCTCAGAGGCACATTCCCATAGACAGTTATGACTGAAGGTCTATCACCGCAGAGGCACATTCCCATAGTCAGTTATGACTGAAGGTCTATCACCCCAGAGGCACATTCCCATAGTCAGTCATGACTGAAGGTCTATCACCTCAGAGGGACATTCCCATAGTCAGTCATGACTGAAGGTCTATCACCTCAGAGGCACATTCCCATAGCCAGTTATGACTGAAGGTCTATCACCTCAGAGGCACATTCTCATAGTCAGTCATGACTGAAGGTCTATCACCTCAGAGGCACATTCCCATAGCCAGTTATGACTGAAGGTCTATCACCTCAGAGGCACATTCCCATAGTAAGTTATGACTGAAGGTCTATCACCTCAGAGGCACATTCCCATAGTCAGTTATGACTGAAGGGCTATCACCTTAGAGGCACATTCCCATAGTCAGTAATGAATGAAGGGGGCTACTGATTTACTTACTTAGTCAAATTTCACCCCACTGGCTTTTTTTCACTCCTCCCCCATGCCATTTTTGACGCAGTACTCCGTAGCTTCATTATCAAAATGCATTCAGATAAATGACAACGGAGAATTAGTGCTGTCATCAGGGCATGCAATAGAAAGCGTACAACATAAATATTTCCAACATATCTTGGCGGGTAAGTTCCCTGTTTTTAGTAGTAAGTCAAAGTTGCTGAGCTAAAAATATACTAATTAATTTAGATTAAAAGGAAGAGATGAACGTATTGTTGGCGATGTGAAGAAACCTTTAGCAGAAAAAAAAGCATAATCACATGGGCTACATGAAACGCTCAAAAACACGATTTGATTTTTATCCCAATCTGTAAGCGGCGCTAATGAAAATACAAAGAAGGTACAGAATATATGTGGGTTGAGTTGATGCTAAAATATTCTATTTAGTCTATGTAATTATGTGACTTATTATGCCCGATTGATTTTGCTGTCAATGTTGTCTGCCTTACTTTACATCTCATTCTGTGTGTACGCCTTTATCGTACATCCATTTTGCTGAATCTTTAAAGGCGAACAAACGAACAGATGATCGGAAAGAAACAGATAAATTGGCAGCAAATAGCCTTCAGTTTGGATAAGAAGGGCGTATTTTTCTTTGCGTTTCAATGAGTTGTTGAACCTTTCTATAAATGAAGTATACATCATACAATCTACAATCTCTGATTTGTCTGGCAAGATCGACAGCAGAATTTTTCAGCGGTTGTAAGGGAGAAGGAAGAGTCTTCGCCAATGTCAGAAATGGAAAGAAAACAGTTTGAATATTTGCATAGATGTCTGCGTTTCTCCCATGATTATTGGACATTTTAAATCTTTATATGGGTTGTTGGTCAGACATTTATTTATATTAGCCAAAACATATCAACGTCTAAAAAACGACTGAAAGAAGTGTAGCAAGAAAATAAATACAACGGAGCTAGACGCAATGACGGTTTAGACGCAATAACGTTTAGCGGGTTCCACATAAATTTGAAAGTGATAAAATCAATCATGTGAGCCAGTTGTGTACTGATGATACTTTCACCATTGATCAACATTTTACCAGTTATAAAATCAATCTTGTCAGCCAAATGTGTAATAAGGGGTCGTCCACATATTGCGTCACGCAATGAGGGGGGGGGGGGTATACAATTTAATGTTAAATGCTGATTAATTAAACACTATTTTACTTCAACAAAGACTGTTATTTTGTTTGTACTAGTTAGTTAATTTACATCCAATTACATTCTTTCTTTTCAGTAGCACAAAAAAGGGGGCGGGGGTTTTAGATTTGTGACGTCACATAAAGGGGTATTGGTTTTTGTGACGAAGTAAGACGTGGGGGGTAAAAATTTCAAAAATTGCGTGACGTCGTATGTGGATGACCTCTTAGGGTATTTTCACCATTTATCAAAATGTTGACAGTTGTAAAATCAATCTTGTCAGTCCATTGTAATGACGATACTTTCACTTTTTATTAACAGTTTGACAGTGAAATATTCAAACATGTCAGCCAATTATGTATTAACTAGCAATAACCCGTCAAACTTGACGGGTTTTTAATTATAGTGCGCTTTCCTCTGGCCTTTATCAGAGAACGACATCTCCTTGAAATGGATCCGATTAGCCGTTGGATCTGTTGTTGTGGGATGGCTGCCCACTCTTCCCGCAGTGCAAGAGACAACTGTCGGAGATTGGCTGGAGCCACGTCTCGCTGGCGGAGTCGTCTGTCGAGTTCATCCCATAAGTGTTCTATGGGGTTCATGTCTGATGACATGGCTGGCCACGGAATGGTCTGGACGTTGTTGTCAGCGAGGAACTGGGTGGTGAGTTGTGCCACATGAGGTCGAGCGTTATCCTGCTGAAAAATCGACCCTCGTGCAGCCAGAAGTGGAAGGACGCGAGGACGAAGAAATTCAGCGACGTATCGTTGGACATTCAGGCGTCCTTCAATTTGCACCAGGTCACTTCTTCCCATGAAGTTGATCGCCCCCCACATCAGTACACCTCCACCACCATGTGGAGGAGCCTCATCAACACTGTTCTGGGCGTAGCGCTCATGGACTCTGCGGTAAACTCTTCTCCGTCTATCGTGTCGCTGGAGCACAAAAAATGATTCATCACTAAACCAAACCCGTCTCCAGTCATTCCCAACGGTCCATTGACGATGCTGGTTCGCCCACTGCAGTCGGTTCTGGCGATGCCGGTCCGTAAGAACAGGACCTCTGTAGGGTCTTCTAGTCCAAAGACCAGAGTCGTGCAGCCGGTTCCTCACCGTTTGATCTGAAATTCGACGAGCTGCTGACATTGACTGGACTGTGGAGGACGCAGATGCAAGTTGATTCCTGAGGTGGCGCAGCCGTATGAAGCGATCTTCGACAGGAGTTGTGACTCTGGGTCTTCCACTGCGCGGCCGGTCTGCCACTGAGCCAGTTTCTTGAAATTGCCTCCAAAGGCGACTAATGGTGCTTCTAACCACATTAAATTGTCTGGCCACTACACTTTGTGACTGCCCATTCTGTAAACGTCCAATGATGATGAGTCGTTGTTCTGTAGTGAGATGAGCCATACTTGCGCATTGAATTTTCAACTGAATTTATTCGAGGAGCGTCTATCTTTTATAGGCATTCAATAATATGGTCAGAGAGTTTTGTGTTCAGTAAGTTTCACGGGATTCTCATGAACCTGTCACGAGTTATTGTCAAAAATGTTGTTTTGACCTTGACCTCTTTCATGACCTTACGAATCATGAGGTGAGTACAATTCAGGTAACCACGAGAAGTTAATGACCAGGTGGACACAGTCGATAGGTTGACTGATGTCCAATCAGCGAATATCTTTTATAAAAGTAACACCCAAAAAAGTTGCGTTTCTTTTTTTGAACAGTATATTTTAGATTCAATTTAAAAGTTCTTTGATGACAACATTTCGTGTGAAAGTGCATGGATTGTTTTCAAAGAGTGTTCCCTGATAATAAGTGGTTTTAACAAAAACTTTCAAGTTTTCATGGTTTGTACATCGGGTGAGGGCGACATAGAGCTGGCCTTGTCCGAAAATACAATTTTTACGCACTTTTTCTTTGTCGAGCGCTACTAATTTCGTGAAAGAATAAAAAAAAAAAAAAAACCAAAGTATTTGTTTTATATAACACCCACGCCGCGCAAGTTGCACCCCATGCGTTGCGCACTTTCTTTTCTGGTGCGAGTTACTATTTTGAGTGAGACCGACAGACGTAACATACATCGGTAATTATGTTAGTTGGGATGTATTTTCCCCACTGCCTAACGTTAAACCAGTGATAAAATTATGTTTGTCAGCTAAGTGTGCATTTAGTGGTATTTTCACTATTGATTAACATTTTGATAGTGGTACCAGTTTGTTTTTTAATTTAGCTAAGTACGTTATGATAATATTTTTACCATTAATTAACATTTTAACAGCGTTGAAATCAAATATGTCAACCAACTGTGTATTAAGGGTATTCTTCTCCACCGATGAACATTTTGACAGGAAATCTTAGACAAAAGCACAGATGGACCTAGTGAGGTATTAGTTAAAACTATTGAAGATTCAATGATCCAGTGGCCTTGTCGCCGTTGAATGCAAATGATGGTGATTACATCCTCCCGTTGTAGTTTCTCTGCCACCTTTTTCTATCTCTTCCCAAGGGAACGATTTATGAGAACCCGGGAATCTCTGGGGAAAGAGGGGACTACTGTCCCTTACTAATTGTTGCGTGCATATTTTGACGCACATATTACAAAAATCGATATGGCTATTTAATATGGAAAAGATATAGACATTCATTCATTTGTGTATGAAAATGCTGTCTATGGTAAAGCTAGATAATTCATGATTGATTCACACTTTTGATTATAGGAGTAATCGTTCTTGATATTGATTCGGCGCATGGATATTGCACTCATGTCCGTACTTATTTCTTAGGGCCAGAAAATAGATTAATTTGCTTATTATGTTTATGGCCTGAATTCATATGTATTACATATTATTAGTACAAGTAGAATCAGTCCTATATTGTATATTTTGGATGGGTAGGCAGGACTATATTCTTGTTATGCCGCTCTAGCGGAAGTATGAGTTGTCTTGACAAGTCGTGATGAGTTCCGATGTACCGTTTACAATGGCGGGTACGCATTTTCAAGGGCTGGTACATTCTTTAGTAAAAATGATTTATGAAGTGGTTTTTCTTCTATAGGAGATTGTGTCTCTTCTAGAGTTTGTGTTAGAGACTCTCCTAATGTACGGTATCATGTATGATTCGGACTCCAGGTAATGCCAGACCCTATTTTTGATGATCTCATGTCGGTTAGACCTAGCTGGAATATTGTGCTTCGCAACGCTAGGGTCATGTTTGTATCGACGAAGATGACGGGCTTCCATACAGCAGTTATGTCTACGTGAAGTAACTGGATTACTGTAGAACTGTATGGAGAAACTTTAGGAAATTATTCATATGCATTTCAAATTAACTTTGGCTTAGATATACCCTCCTGTGAGTGAGTGAGCGACAACTCAGGAAGGCGGCCATGTTACATTCCTGTCATCATATTTTTGAATCACTGTCCAAAGAACGGGGCATGTATCTTACTATTCGGACAGTGGCAAGGAGATCTCAATTTTGATAGAAACCCTTTATCGTGGTTTCATAATATGATATAAACTGTGAACATAAAGCAACTTTAGTTACTTACCGATCCGCCTTCACTGAAGCGTTTAGTCAGATAGGGGATGCGGCCATAATGTATGATAACATTGGAAGCTATTGATGTACTACCCATGATATATGAATGTGTCATGACATGGGATCTACTATGTATGCCTGCAAATTGATGTGTCAACATATACCCATGATTTACTCGTTATGTCCCAGTGTGTGCGTCTAAATAAACTGTGTAAAAAAAGATGCCAGCAGTCTGCATTGGTGCCTTGTAGACACAAGTGAATGAGTGCTTAGATTGGTCAGAACACGTACAGTCCACCATTCGCGTTAATCACACTCTACACTTCTACTCCATATATACACCATCCTGCGTCGGTTGAATTGACCAAGTTTAGGGCCTGCTCCCCCTGGAGCCTTAGAGGGAAACTACTGCTTACAGTTGCCTTTGCCTTCCCTAACTCAGGACTAGGGTGAGTTACCCATTTACAGCTGGGTAGACTGGAGCATGCCTGATCTCAACAACTCGGTACACTACAATGGACGTATACAGTAGTGGCACCACAAACAACATGCTACAGTGATTGATAGTGGAGCTTTACCGAAGAAAGAGAACACACTTTACACCACACTTTACAGTGACACTTTACACTAATATTGTCGCAAGACGCGACTATGGTGATTCTGTGCGTGACGTTAGCATACTCATAGTGAGAAACCAATTGCTGCAGACACAACCGCTGTGCAAGTATAGCAGAGAGATTTGGTGCAGGATTCCTGCATACGCGACAGCTGCTGTGGTGGTCTCGTGCTTCGGAAGGAGCGACAAAAAATAATTTCATTTATTGCACATTTCAACCGATTGCCACCGAAACTACCACGACAAGATCTTGTGAATGATTAGTGCAGGCTTCCTATAAGGGGACAAGCTGCAGTGGTAGTTCAGTGATCCACAAGGAGCACAAATGAAGATAATGATGATGTTGATGATTATTATGAATGATTATGATGATTGATGATGATTGATTTTGATGATTGATTATTATTATTATGATTGATTATGATGATTGATGATGAAGATGATTGATGATGATAATTGATGATTATTATGATGATTGATTATTATGGTTGATGATGATTGGTGATGGTGATTGATGATTATTATGATGATTGATTATTGTGATTGATGATGATTGATTATGATGATTGATTATGATGATTAATGATGATGATTGATTATGATGACGATTGATTATGATGATTGATTATGATGATTTAAGATGATGATGATTGATGATGATTGATGATGATTGATGATAATGATTGGTTATGATGATTGATTATGGTGATTGATGATGATGATTGATGATAATGAGTGATGATGATGATGATGATGATTTATTCTGATGATTGATTATAATGATTGATGATGATGATTGTGATGATTGATTATACTGATTGATAATGATGATTGATTATTGTAGTGGTGTTGATGGTATTGTATGATGGTGATATTACTAAATGTAATTGTATGAGGCCAGCTGTGAAGGCTCCTGAGATAAAATGTAGTTGTGAATTGTCAGAAGTCCTTTCTTGCTACCACTACGACCTCACACTTAATTTTTTTTAATGAATGTGGCTACGTAAAGTGTCTAGGGTTATGATATGTAGTGTGGTGTAATAGGTTATAGATATACCCACAGATATTTAACAAGACTAATAATATTAATAAATGTTAAAATACACTGAACTAACTCACGTGTGTAAATTTTTTGATAAAATTATATTACATTTATTTTGTTCTGGATCAATTTTTTAGGTTGACCAGAACTTAAAAAGATTTAGAGATTATGAAAGAAATGCATGGAATATTATATCATAAATGCAATAGTGTACATATATATGTACTATACTAGTTAGTTTTATTAAAATGTTCTAGTAGTCATCTACTTGGGAGGATATTTAATGTTTGTGCTGTTGGGGTGGCCTCATCACACCTGTCTATATTGACTACACAGTGTCCAGAAAATGGTGGGAATTTTTATGGGGGTATTAGTAACTAAACGGCGTTGGTGAATGTCCAGCAGACCAGAGGCTCCCTCATCTTGTCGTTGTAGCTCTGGTGCTGAAAACTGATGGTCCCACCTCTCCGTGCTGGCGGGCAATAATGGTGGTCTCTGTCACAAGTACTGCACAGATACACTCGAGTAAAGTCACCAACTGAATAGTCACTGCTTTGTTGACAACAGAAACTCGCAGCTCTGCAATCAAAGTATGGGCCATGTGTCAAAATCTATTCTCTACCCACGTCTGGACACAACACTGACACAACAACCACATCATACAGACAGGTCAGATCTCTCTGACCAAACAGCACATTTACCATGGTGGTTTTACATCAGATAGATCCTCCCAGACTATAGATTCTGAAAAATATTTATTAGTTGTCTGCCCTAAAAGAGGATAGGTAATATGTTTCATTATTCTCAACACTTGATCTGTCTTGCATAATCCTTGCTGGAGTTTATGTACATTGTTGGTCCCTAGACCCTGACTAGGGCGGGGGTCTAGAGCAAATCCCTACTTGTTTGTAAGGCTAGATTTCGATATGGCAGTATCAAATCACTCGAACATGAAACAATATTCAAAATATATATGGAAATAATTTCAATCTTACCAGATTATGAATAAATAACACAGAATTGCTAGCAAAACTCAGCTGAGCTGCTGGCTATAGTATGGCGTCCCTAAATTTGTTACACTTTCTTTCATATGGAAATCACCACACTTTAAAATCTGTGTCTATCACTGAACAACTATTGAGAAATGACCCCAAATCCGCGTCTAAGCGCCGACAATATGCTTGTCTGTGGCCAATCACTGCCTAGGTTTATTTTAATTTCAAATTTCCTACACTAAAGTCATTTCAGTCATGCTTCAGTCAAGTATGGATGTTTATCTGTTAGTCTGTCCGTCTCTACTTGTGTTTCTACAAAATGTACTTGATTTTTGAACCAACCTTTCTCTCCCCTCCAAAATTTTGTCGTTAAAAGTTATATTTAGACACAGCTACCACCCAAAAACCCTCTCCTCCATACTAAGTAAATTTGAACACCTGCGTTTCGAGGTCGTGTTTTTTTTTTTTTTGTGCAATTAGCGACACTTTTAGATTCAATACAGTCTGTCGATGATGTGAACAACCCTGTCTTTTGTCATTATCTTCAATATTATCTATCCGTCTGTAAAATTAAGAACATATTAGTTCACTGCTCAGAATAGGCCATCCGGCCAGCTAATTTTTATATTCCTAACATTAATATTAAGAAAAAAGTACTTTTTAATTTTTGTAATATTCCTAACATCTGCGTTTTAGCCGCTGAATTCAAATCAAGGGCTTGGTATCGCGCAAAAGCGTCCAATAAATGACTGTGGCGTAACATATCTATGGTCCCTTCTGTCGAGTTGCTTACTTTTTATGTCAACTTGGGAAACGTGACTTTTCTCCGTTTCCCCCCCAATTGCGTCTCCTTAGCCTTTCTAGTCTCACGCAATCTTTCCAGTCATATTTTTTTCCTTTTTGATCCGCCGTTCCCCTCCTGTCTAGCAAGTCAATTTTTATGGAGGGTGATGACCCGCGGTCTAGGCGATCATGTACTATTCGCAGCCTACGCATTATGTTTTTATCCTTAAATGTTATCTTTGGAGGGATTTTACCGTTGTATCTCTGTCAATTTCACTACAATTATGGTGATTAATTATATTGATTGATTATGATGGTTGATTATATTGATTGATTGTGATGATTGATTGTATTGATTGATTATGATGATTGATTATGGTGATTAATAATGATGATTGATTAGGATGATTGATTATGATGGTGATGATGATGATTGATTTTGATGATTGATGTACAATCAGAGATTGATTATGATGATTGATTATGATGGTTGATTATGATGATTAATGATGATTGACAATGATGATGAAGATTGATTATGATGATTGTTTATGATGATTAATGATGATCATTGATTATGATGATTGATTATGATGATTGATTATGATTATTAATGATGATTGATTAGGATGATTATTAATGATGATTGATTATGATGATGACGATGATGATAATTGATTAGGATGATTATTAATGGTGATTGATTATGATGATGACGATGATGGTGATTGATTATGACGATGGTGAATATTGATTTTGACGATGACTTTGATGACGATTATGATGATGAAGATGATATCTACATTAAAAATATATCTTGCGCTTATATATAAAAACGTCTAGACATTTGTACGTGAAACTGTGCTCCGTTTTAATGTGATATTTTTTTACAGACAACTTATTCATTTCCGTGAGAATCTAGGGACAAAATGTGTTTAAGAAAAAAAAATGTTTCGAAAGAGACATTAAGAGCTCAATAATCGATATTTATGCCTGAAAGTACTTATCTACCGCAGCAACATCACAATTCATTGCACTGTTGTAACATCTAGGAATTCACTAAAGATTTTTTTTAAATACCTAAATGGTTCTTTGGCTTGTCACATTGAATGATGATTTCATCTTGAGATAGCTCATGAGGGATTTGGGTTATTCACAGTTTTGAAATAATCTATAATATTATTCGTAGTTTAGTCATGTCCCCTCTATTTGGTTTTCGGTCGTGTGGTGCTTGGAGTCTGAACCTAGATCCAGAGATGATATAATGAGGAAACAGTCTACCTTCCAATCATGTTTGTAGGAGAGAACTAAGAAAGAATAAAGACAGACTGGACTGTTTTCTTTTTTTTTTTTTTCAAGAAGACAGACTGGACTGTTTTCTCTTTTTTTCAAGAGTTTTGCCTTACTTTTTCAAGGCGCCATTCAGCCTAAACACAACGCCCGTTAGTTATGGCTATGTCCAAATACCAAAAACCATGTGGATGGATGGGTTAATTAAACAGCCTCCATTAATTAGGAACTGAATACATAAATCGTGAATAACGTCTCTTAGATGTTATCGTAAAACAAAAGCGATGAAGATAATAATAAGAAAGCGAGAGGTTAGTATTTGTTACAATGCATTTTCACACGTCAAATCAGAAATTACATTTGAAGATATTTGCCGCGCAAAAATGCATCGGAGTGTTTGAGTTTTGCGTTGTTATGTGGTGACGCATATTGTATACACTAGAGATGTGAGCAGTTTGTTGTTAGACGCGTGCAACTGCGGAAGGCAGGCATCTCAGTGTCTCAAGCTTGTTTGAAATTGGTTCGGGTGTATTTAATATATTGTATTTAAGGATCATGTGGTCGGACGACTAATGATTATGAGTCTTATAGGCAGAAATGATATATAATAATTGATTGTGGAATTTATAGGATTTTGGAAGTTACACATGTTGAAAATGCCAGTCTGCAGGGAGATTGTATAATTTGAGGTATAATTTTAGGCTCATGTGATACTTATGTCTTCTGGACTACTAATGGAAAATGTATACATGAGATTGTCACTGCTGTCATTGCGATGCCGGAATGGTACATGAAGAAGTTGTAATTATATTAAATGTATGAGGATCGATCAGTCAGAGTTCTGTTCATCGAGCATTTAGAGTTGTATTCACGCGTTACGAAGTTCATTCAGATTTGAACGAACTTTTCTGCCCCTAGGATAAGATCTTAATACGAGTCATAAGATGAACCAGCCACGTAACAAGTATGAATGTTAGCTTTACAAGTGTACTATATAATTTATGACATGCGACGTTCCAGGAAAAACCAATTGCCACCAGTGTTCTCAGTTCATTATCATCATCATCATCTTTGTGACGAGATGGATAATTGGGAGGAGTGTCCTAGAAAAGTCGAGATGAGAAATAGTGACAATCTGAAGTGGGGGAGGGTACAGGGCACATAGGTAGTTAAAGTTAACTTCACAGGTCCAGTTGGTAGCTGTAGAAAGAAAGCTGTGAAGTAAGTCACTTTCTCTCTAGATCTATCCTATGCTGTAGGGGTATGTCTGTCACTAAATGAATGCAACTCGTTTAAACTAGCTCCATTCACTAAAATGAGCCAGAAAAACAATTAATACCTTTTATAAAAATCTCACAAAAACAGACTGAATACCCTCAGATTATAAGGCAAACCAGTACAACTTTAATACTTATATGTATATACAAGGTATGTTGGCTCTTCACTGGAACTGTAACTGAATTCTTTACGAAAAATATTACAAGATGTATATATCACAAAGAACTATAGTGTCCATTTTTTAATGTCCTCTCTCATCATGGAACTCGTTGCTTGGTAATGTCCTTTTTCCATATAATGAAGCACTTATCTTCTTTATCTGTGTATCTGGGCGATGTCCATGCTTTTTGTACGTGGCAGGTTCTTTTGATATCGCTTCACAGCGCAGCACTGCTTCAATAAAGCCTGCTCGTGAGTGCCGTTCTATTCTGCGTTGTAAGAATGAATGCGGTCATAGTTTTCTGGTTATGGAATTCTGTATATTGACCCTCAGATTTTGGAACTTGACTGAGCTTGTGATTTGATTGTTTCCTGAACTATTCGCCCTCGCTGGTTTTCTGGGGGTCTGTACTTTCATTTCACCTCTCGGACATCCACTTTTTACCTCTCGGACATCAGCGTCCTCAGCCAATCGTATGTTTAGAAAATAAATTTCTACCAGTCGCTGTTAAGGGATTTTCTTCCGTGATTTGCTTTTCATTGTGAAAAAAAAAAAACAGAGAGTTGAGCCCAGTTTTGCTACAATCATTAAGCTCCCCGAGTAGCAAGGCTTTCAACAAACTCGTGTCAAGTCCTTCTGTTCCGCACCATCATTTCAAGGTCTTTCTAAGCCTTTCTCATACCTTTCATTTCTGTCCCCAGTTCTCTTCCCCGTGTATGTGTGTGTGTGTGTGTGTTTTTTTTTTTAGGTTTACCTTTTCCTTTATATCACTGGTAATTCCAGAACAATGACTGCATTGTAACGCTATCAACAGGTTTCTTCAATGTGTGTGCTGTCCATAGCCACCTTTGTCTTCTCCTCTCTTGTATGATTGTCCATATCCACCTTTGTCTTCTCCTCTCTTGTATGCTTGTCCATAGCCACCTTTGTCTTCTCCTCTCTTATTCCATTGATAATTATCTGGTTCTTGTCCTCAGTTCTTACATCGGTCATCTTATCGTACCATTTTAATCTTTCTGTTCTACGTAAGCAGTATTTCTGAAAGTCTGTAACCTCTTAGTTTCTTTTTGTTCTCCATGTTTTTAGAGCAATATAATAGCACTGACTTGACATTTGATGGTCAAGATTCTGATTTTTTTTATTGATCTTGATTTCTTTGTTGAACCTCATTTCTTTTCGATGGGTGCTGCGGTGGCTCCATGCTTCGCAGGGAACGAAAAGGAAAATAGTGATGATGATGATGTCTATGGTTGTCTTTATCTTCGTCTTTGTTAGTTAAATTTACTATCTGTTGCCACTCTTTTCCCGTAACCTCTGACCTCTATCTAGTGCATGTCTTTCCATTCTGTCTACTGACTTCCTGGTACAACTCCTCTTCATCTTAAATGTTTCCATTCCTTATACATCGCTCTCAACCTCCTTCTTTCCAACTCGCTCTGCACCAATCATTAACTCCTTTGTTGTTCCTGATGGAGCACCATCATCGCCGACGCCTTCCTGAAGGACTGCAAGGTCAAAGCAGATTTTCTTGCTCTCTTGTGACAATTTCCTTTACATGAAGGTATCAGCCCAATGCACAACCTCATTTCAGTTGTCTTTTACGACATGCCCGAAGAAGTAGTAGTCATTCTTGTCTCCTCAGATAACCCCAGGAAGTACACGGGGTCATCGAATTAACAGTTACAGAACTTTGTCATGAAAATTATTGTGAATACATACCTATTTTTTCCCTTTATTTTCGCAAGTCCCTTTACATAAAAGTTATGTTCTGTATAAAGTTTCACAATTTTCAGCCAGTTCCCAAGGGTCATAGGTCTAATAACCAACGACGCCAGAATTCATGTCTCTGGTTATCTTGGGAGGTTTTACATCAACAGTGCTAATTGGACACGTAGACCTTATTGATAACTTTTCTGGGCTGAAGAGCCTTGCAGACAAGCGTCCTTTATTGGTTATGTTTTTTTTAATTACCCCTTCTGGGGCTCAAAGTGAGGTCTATTGACTTTATTGTGTAAAATATGTGTGATCTCGGCCCTGGCTAAGACACTTTGATCTTAGCCAATAGGCCGAGAAGCGATTGTTTCTATTTTTTTTAACTTTAAAGTACAAATAAATACAAAATAGCTTTTTTTTTAAAAATAAAGTTTTATCTCGTTTTGGCGAGGCGCGTCCCGTTCAACCTAGTTGGTTATATTAGAGCGCATGTCCAAATATAAAAGACCCTGTTTTATGAACCTGGTTTATTATTGTTGGTAAATGCCCTAAAATGCTGCGATAGGTTTAAGCACAAATTGTAAAGCTCACGTGAAAGTTTTTCACTACTGAAGCTTTTAAAACTACAAATTATTTATTTAGTTGTTTATAAAAAGAATAGAATTATTTAACAGAAGATTACTAACATTGATCGTCCCAAGCTTGCCCTTTTAAACAGAAAAAGATTATCTGTTTTTGCAATTCATTATTTCCCTTACCATAAAACTCATTCGCTGATAGAGTTATTTCCACTTTATTTAACATTGTTTTCAATGCGGAACTCTGGTTGGGAATCCCTGTGTTAAAGTGATAATGGGGGGTTCAAGAAGAAGATAAATGTTATTATTAACTTTCGCTGATGAAGGCAGTCAGCATGTGTCGGGCTTACGGGTGGCCGTCAGATGTGTACATATATATACGCGAATGTGTATAGGTTCTTGGCTACACATCTACTGCACTCATGCACTACAGCAACACGCAGGAGTCAGGAAGTGGGGGAACTAGATTACCATTTTCAACGTTTATTAACGATAGACTCACGCAGACATCATGGGACGACATTTCACATCAACAGTTCAATAGATACGTATACAGCATAAACCGTATATAGCAAGCCGTTATCCAAGGCTTTAAATAACAGGTACAAAATCTCTCAAGCTTCACCAGCATCTACAGTACATAGGTAAGTAAGCCGCAATGTCCCTTGCTTAGAATCAATATGAATATATACTCTCTCTCTATCGTCAGGTAAATGCACAGTACATAATAGGTAAGCCGTAATATCCCTGGCTTAGAATCAATATGAATATATACTCTCTCTCTCTCTCTATCGTCAGGTAAATGCACAGTACATAATAGGTAAGCCGTAATATCCCTGGCTTAGAATCAATATGAATATATACTCTCTCTCTCTATCTTCAGTTAAATGCACAGTACATAATAAGTAAAACGTAATATCCGTGGCTTAGAATCAACATGAATATATTCTCTCTCAATCTACAATTACGTGCATTCTCCAATTATCAAATATTCCTTTTCCAAAAGGATATATGCTGGAACACACTAGCAAAAATGGTAAAACGTCCATTCTCAAGCTCTGCCAGCAAAGTACTGTCACGAAAAATCAGCTGCTCAAAACAGCTCAGTACAATTCATTCAAGCGCGAACTCGCAGCTTGAGATGTGAGCAGAATTCATCCGCCTTTCCCCCCAAAACTATTCCATAGAACATTCGACCAGATTCCTATCATATTTTTTTAAAAACAAACTAACAGCTAGTCAGTAGAGCTGTGTTCAAAAATTACTGAGCATACAGCTCACCGACTAAGAAAAATCTCTCAACACACAGAGCGTGTTTACTAGCGTGTACAAAATCCGACCTGTACATACAAGTCTTTAACACTTAACTCCATTAATAAAAATATGACTTAACAGACTACACCGACCCCCGGGGAAAAAATGATATGATCATTTTTTTGAAAAAATACATCGAACAAAAAATTAAAACCAATTGAGGTCGATGCAATCATAATATCTACACTATGTTAAGTCATGTTAACAAAAAAGAACAAAAGAGGGATAGAAGTAAGTGTAAAGTAAAGGAAATGAAGTATAGAAAGGTAATGAGATAAGCATACGAAGATCAACAAATTCAAAGAAATATAAAGTATATCAAGTATAGACTAGCTATGACATCATAAGTGAAAAGTAAAAAGACCAGATAAGGTACAAGAAGAATGAGCAGACAATGATACATCATGGTAAATAATAAGTTAAACAATGCATATTTATACCAAAAGACAAATAACTAGGTACCATTTAAAAATAACATAATGTGCATGATAACCAAGTGTAGAGTATCTGTTTTGTAGGATATCTCTGTTTTATAGATGTCTTCGCCACTACTGAATGTCTGGATGCAGATGTTATGTTTGGGTCATGCACTGATCATTACTGAAGAAAGTCTTCTTCAGTTACCTCTGCATCATCGAATGAACCTGTCATGTAGACCTTGAGTGGGAGTGTCAAGTAACGCGAATGGTGTAGTAGTTCGGTGTAACAGACCACTTGATAATAACTCTCACACACTCTCATGTAATGCAATGACGACCTGAACTGCCACTGACATTTCAATAGTTTAATGAAGGCACGCAAACTGGACAGCACGGATACAGTCATGGGGACATGTTGACATCAATTCATTGGTTATTTGAATCGTGGATAATACATTCATGTAGTAGTGAAATATCATTCAACCCAAAGTAACATTCACTGTTCTGGTAACTAATCGCCGTATCCTCTACTGACTGAACGCGTCAATGAGGATCGGTAAACATACAAAAGTCATTGGCCGAACCTTCATTTCATGGCTAAGTTCTTAAGCTGAAATATGTCCAATGTTTGTATAATAATCATAAACCACGATAGTGGATTTTCACCTCATAACAAGATCTCGATACCACTGCCCGATAGTAGGATACATAATCTGTTCTCTTGACAGTGATCAAAAATATGATGACAGAAATATAACATGGCCGCCTTCCTGAGTTGTCGCTCACTCACTCGTAGGAAGGTAGATATAAGCCAAAGTTAATTTAGAATGTGCATATAAATAATTTCATAAAGTTTTCCATACAGCTCTACAGTAATCAAGTTACTTCATGTAGACATAACTGCTGTAGGAAAGCCTGTCATCTTCGTCGATACAAAACACGACCCTAGCGATACGAAGCACAATGTTCCATCTAGGTCTAATCGACTCGAGATCATCAAAAATAGGGTCTGGCATAACTGGAGTCCGAATCACACATATGAGGAGGATCTCTGACAAATAGACTCTTGCAGAGACAAACTTCTCCTGGAAAAACATCTATGAATCACTGTTAAACCTTAAACAGTGCCAGCCCTGGAAAAAGCACTCAGCCATCTTGGCGACATTATCGGAACTCTCCACAACCCAGAAGGACTACGAAAACCTGCGCTAGATTCCGACAGAAAGAATATAGTCCGACCTGAACATACAAAGGTATACAATATACGACTGAATCTTCTTTCACAAGACAAGTAGTACACATGAATTCAGGCCATAAACATAACAAGCAAAATTAATCTATTTTCTGGCCCGAACAAATAAGAACGGACATGAATTCAATATCCATGCGCCGAATCAATATCAAGAACGATCACTCATATAATCAAAAGTGTAAATCAACCATGAATTATCTAGCTTTACCAGAGGAAGCATTTTCATACACAAATGAATGCAAGTATATATTTTCCATATTAAATAGCCATATCGTATTTTTGTAATATGTGCGTCAAAATATGCACGCAACAGATTACCACACCCCTCGGGAAAAAAAAACAAAAATGGTACATTTTTTTTTTTGAAATACATCTAGGAGCAACATACAATAGGCTTACAACGCACCAATAACAATGCGCAGATGATAAGCATTGAGAATATATTTCATGATCTTAGAGAAAGTATTTCTCTAAGTATAAATATTTCCAGAGAGGTGTCACCAACGCATACTACAATACTGGCAATGCCACACTTTCTACATCAGTTTATACATAAATTTCATCTTAGATATCTTAACATCATGATCATCAAAGACGAAAAAACATTGAAAGACCAGCGGTGAATAAACATCAGTGAACCGCTAAGTAGTGTTACAATCAATATATGATATATTACATATATGTACACATTTCAACATAGGAACAACTGTAGCAAAGTTAGGCATATAATTTAACAGTTATGAATCATGTGGGCATCTAGACAAAATATCTGCCATCACATTTTCTGACCCACGGATAGCTCGCACCGAAAAATGAAACGGCTGCAGAGCAATCGCGTATCGCGTTGATCTCGCGCTCTTCAGATTTTTACTCTGAATAGCCGTAAGAGCTTTCTGGTCAGTTTCCACAATGAAATGCGCGCCAAGAAGAAATCTTTGAAGTTTAAGGATTGACCAAACCATAGCCAATAATTCACGGTCTAGGACCGAGTAATTCTTCTCTGCGGCATTTAATTTTCGAGAAATATACATCACAGGATGCAGAGTTCCAGAGTACTCTTGCATTAGTGCTGCTCCAATCCCTGTGGATGAAGCGTCACTACGAAGAATAAATGTCTTATCCTTAGAAGGCAATACTAGGATAGGTGAAGTAGAAAACATAGTTTTAACCTTATCCAAAGAGGATTGACATTCTTGAGTCCAATGGACTACATTAGGAGACCCTTTCTTTAGCAAGGAAGAAAGAGGTGACATAATGGAGGACAGATTCGGAATGAATCGTCCATAAAATTGTATTAGACCTAAGAGACTTCGCACTTGCTTTTTAGTCTTAGGAATAGAAATGTTAAGTATCTTACTTGTATTATGGTCTTCTGTTTTTAGGAAACCATGACCAACACGGTGACCTAAGAAAGATATTTCGCTAAAACCAATACACGCTTTCGATGGTTTCGCTGTCAGGTTATGCTCGCGTAAGATAGACAATAGTTCATTTATCCCATTATAGTGATCGTTCCAAGTATCACTGAAAAGACAGATGTCATCAAGATATGCAATGACATCTGAGCGATGAAATAGGATTCGACGCATCATGCGTACGAATGTTGCAGGGGCGTTCATAAGGCCGAAAGGCATAAAATTCCATTGGAATAGACCCCTAGGTGTCGAAAAAGCAGTAAACGGTTTGGCGTGTTCGGATAGTGGAACTTGCCAATATCCCTTAGACAAATCGAGTTTAGTAAAGAAATGAGAATTCGATAGTCTGGTAAGTAGCTCTTCAAGTAAAGGCATAGGTTCAGCATCAAATTTAGTCACTTGGTTCAATTTGCGATAATCAACGCAAAGACGTATGTTGTTGTCTTTTTTTCGCACGATAACCATCGGTGAAGAATATGCTGATGTGGATGGTTCAATTATTTCCAACTCTATCATTTCATCCAACTCTTTTTCTACCTGTGCTTGAAAATGTATCGGAATAGGATACGGTCTGACTCTTATAGGATTATGGTCAGTAAGAATAATGTCATGTTGAATGACATCAGTTTGACCAGGAATGTCAGTAAGGACATCCTGAAATTGTTCTAACATAGTAGAAACTTGTTTCTGTTCTCCTGGAGATAATTCGGGAGAAATCGCAACATCTTTCCATGATTCATTAGAGTGAAGCGGAATCATTGGAAAAGGTAGATTTACATCCGAGAAACTCGTTTCCTCATCCTGTATTACTGACAGTGATGAGTAATGTCCATGTTGGACTGAAACATCGTCCGTTGCCTGGAAAACAGGTTGTAAATAATCCGGACGTTCATGGAATTCCGTGAGCATGTTGATGTGGAAGGTTTTATGCTTCCCGTCAATATCGACGATATAGTCAACATCGGAAACCTTTGATATTATATCGTACGGACCTTTCCAAGAAATAAGAAGTCTGTTTTTTCTACAAGGTAGTAGGACCAATACTTTGTCACTTGGACAGAGTTGTCGCAAGCGTCTGGTCTTATTGGCAAATTGCCTTGCCTTCTGTTTCGCAAATTCAGAAGAAGCAGTTGCCAATTTGCATGCTTCGATAATCTTATGTCTAAGTGCAATGACATATTCGTAAGAGGATTTTGTGTCATCGACAATATTATCAGCAGTTATGAGATCATGAAGTAAGGACATAGGACCTCGCGGTTTCGCGCCGAAGACAAGTTCAAAAGGAGAAAATCCTGTATGTTCGTTGGCGACCTCTCTATATGCAAAGAGAGCCGCGGGTAAAACCCTGTCCCAATCCTGAGGATGATCCTCAGTTATCTTACCTAGTAGGTTTTTCAGAGTTCTATTGAGACGTTCCACCATCCCATTGGACATAGGATGATAAATACTACTCAGAGATCTCTCTATCTTTAGAGTCGACATCACTTGAGACATGGTATCCGATATAAGTTGGGTACCATGGTCCGATAATATTTCTGCTGGAAATCCCAGACGAGAAAATATTAACCAAAGAGCATCTGCAATATCAGCAGTAGTTATGCTCTTTAGAGGAACAGCCTCTGGCCAACGTGTGCACATATCCACACACGTCAAAATATATTGGTGTCCTCTAGCAGACTTTATCTTAAATGGACCAATGATGTCTATCGCCATTTTTTGAAATGGTCGAATGGGAATGTCTGCAGCCTGAATAGGTGCAGCATGGCGTGGACCTCTGGATTTAACCTCTTGACATACTTTACAAGATCGACAATAGATTCGTATGTCCTTATTCACAGCAGGCCAAAAGAAAGATGCAAGAACTCTAGATTTAGTACGGGAAAAACCAATATGTCCAGCACACTGAGAATCATGAGCGTGCTGTAAGATTTTAACTCTCATATTTTTGGGCACAAGAATTTGAGAATGAATTGATTTAGCGGAGTCTTGTACCATACATACAAGTACGCCATTCCTCATCGCAATCCAAGATTTACGATTTGTATCCTTATTCGGATCACCTTTTGTTGCCAGAGTAAAGAATTTCTTTAGAGTAGGATCATCTTTCTGCTGTTTTATAAAGGAAACATGCGAAATCTCCAAGAGATCACCTTGGTTCTGGTCATTATTATCTCCAGAAGGCGAAGATTGCGGCATGTTTAGAGCTTGAGCTCTAGTGACTACAGCATTTGCAGTATGCATATTATCACTTTCCCACTCGGCAATTTGTTGCGGAGTGCATTCTTTCGCACCATGAATGCGACCGACGATAAGATCAGCGATCGGATTCGGCAGAAGACATGCGTGCACATCTCCTGTAAAGAAGGGAGTAGAGATGTTGATAATGGCAGTGGAGTACTTCTCCAATGTGCCACCAAATGTTATGCATTTGATTATCTTGCCAGTGGCTCGAGAAGGATCTATAAGTGATTGCCTCACTCCGATGGTTGTGCACCCGGAATCGAAAAGAATTGAGACCGGAGTACCATCTACTAGACCTCTATTCAAGACAAGAGCACCTCTTCCATCATGCGCGACTGACGCAGGAAGAGCAGGAAGAGGATGACCACAGCTTAAAGTCGAAACTGTGGTTGGCTCGAATAATGTTTTGCATTGGGAACACTGAAATGCTCTGTCAAAATCGAAAGCAGAACATCCCACACTATTAGAGTCTTTCTTATCATTGGTTTGATTACCGGCTTTGTGAAACTCTTGTTGTGCAGAGTTAGCCTGGTAATGAGATTTACCATGTCTTTTGTGTTGTGATCTACCTCGGTTATAATTGCCTCTGTAATTATTATTCCCTCTGTTATAACCCCTATTTGGGTTTGAATCACAATATTCATGATCATAATCATCATGCTCATTATAATGAGTATCCCTGTAATGTTGGTTTTGTTGTTTCCATGAAGAACTTGGGTAGTTCCTATGGTTACTCCCTTTTCGGAAATTTCTATAATTATGGGCACCCCTCGCGTATCGAGGACTATCAGCCCGATTCCAGTTCTTCGAAGAAGAACCCTGATTTGAGTGGTTACCTTGGTTTTGATACTTATTCCAATTAACCTTTTTATCAAATTTATTCTGAGCTCCTAGTAATTTGTGTGAGTAATTATGATTATATTCTGTTGCCGAAGCAACTGGCATACCCTCTTTAATGTTAGTGTTACTAAGAATCATGTCAGGGTGTGCCGTGGCATACTGGTCACAATATTCTTCCATTTGCTTTAATGTACTAGGTTTACGCTCATGTAAAAACTCTAGGAATGGTTTATTTACCGAAGACATGACTTTGTCTCTTAGCAACAAATCCGTAAGACCATCAAATGTTTTCTCTATTTTGGATAATTCAATCCATCGTGAGAGTGTAAGTCGTGCTTTTGAAATGAAATCTGAGAATTCTACACCTACCTCAGGTCTCATTGTTTTAAACAAAAGACGATAACCTTCCTCTGACAGCTGATATCTCTTTATCAAAGCTGCCCTAGTAGCATCATAATTATCATTGTTGGCCTCTTCAACCAAACATAACTTAGTCAGAGACTCCCCTTTTAGATTTTCAGACAACTGATTCACATACTGTGATTTGTCAACATTATGAGCTCGACAAGCACGTTCAAATCTAGAAAGCCAAAATGTTATATCATCACTGGTAGAGTTGAACGCTGGCACCTTGACCTTATAATTAAAGGGTTTACCATTACCACCAGATGCCTGATTAACATTACTCATACTTGTCAATCTTAATTTCTCTAATTCAAACTCATGTTCTCTTATTGCTTTTCTCTCTTCAGCTTCTCTATCTAATTTTTTTTGTTCAGCAGCAGCTTCTAATTTCCTCTGTTCAGCAGCAGCAGCAGCTTCTAATGTTTTCTGTTCAGCAGCAGCTTCTAATTTTTTCTGTTCAGCAGCAGCAGCAGCTTCTAATTTTTTCTGTTCAGCAGCAGCTTCTAATTTTTTCTGTTCAGCAGCAGCAGCAGCTTCTAATTTTTTCTGTTCTGCTACAAATCTCCTTTCCTCCACCTGCATCTGCAATTTCTTTTGTTCAGCAGCAGCATCAGCTTCTCTTTCTAATTTTTTCTCTTCAGCCAGAGCTTTTCTCTCTTCAGCAGCAGCAGCAGCTTTTCTCTCTTCAGCAGCAGCATCAGCTTCTCTTTCTAATCTTTTCTCTTCAGCCAGAGCTTTTCTCTCTTCTGCAGCAGCTTTTCTCTCTTCAGCAGCAGCTTTTTTCTCTTCAGCAGCAGCAGCAGCTTTTCTCTCTTCAGCCGCAGCTTTTCTCTCTTCTGCAGCTAATGCTTTGTCATATTGAGCAACATTCCATTCTTCTAAGTCTTTACCAGTCTTATCAAGGGATTTCCCTTGTGTAATAAAGTAATCTAATGTAGACATCCTGTCTTATTAAATCAGAAACCTGAAAAAGTAAATAAATTACCTTATTTCACTTTCATGGGAGACAAGTCTATACTATAGACTTAGTCTTAGTGAAAAACTTGTATGGTTATTTTGTTTATAACATAACCAATGATAACTTGAGTACCTGTGGAAAACAATATCTGTGTATCCCAAACACTGTGGGAGACAAGCCTTACAAAGGTCTTGTATACTTCCTTAATGTAATCAATGATCACTTGAGTACCTGTGGAAAATAATATTTTCTATCCCAATCACTGTGGGAGACAAACCTTACAAAGGTCTTGTACACTTTCTTAGTACAATCAATGATCATAAGTACTGGTCTGTACTATAATATAAATATATTCAAATATACCTTATATATATTATCTGTCAACCAAAGACATTAACAAGGACAAACAAGAAGACAGTATGAAGACAATTGCAGGAATCAAATTAAATCAAAATAGAAAAAATCACCCAAAAAAAAATGATCACAGAATCTGTGATGATAACCGCAATGAAATCGACAAGACAAATAACACCACAGTGTATAAACATAAGGGTGTAAAGAACTGAAATGAAAGGAAAGATGAGACCTACAATTATACAAACAAATCAAACAAAACTAAAGAACATAGAAATATTACAAAAACAACAAGAAGGACAGTTTCGTCACAGCTAACAAATATTTGCAAACAATGTTGCATGCAAATTTCAATTAAGAAATTTGCTCCCTATAGAACGCTAGAGCAAGACCAATGTCACTTGGTATTTCTTGTTCTAGTCACCTCCCATCCAGGCCCGCAGAATACAAACTAACTTAACCCACAACAAATAACATATAAACATAAATACATGTAAACCTTAATAGCATAAATGCATACATAATATGATTACATAATATGGCAATGTGATGTTAATAGAGTGTCGCAGAAAGGATGTGTTGCAGAGAAGGCTTATCTTTTATTCAAAATAATTTTTCACTTTTAATAAGTTATTAAATTATTGAATTAACTTATTACAATGTTCAATTCTTTTGAGCATATGAAGATCCAACGATGAAATATGCACTTTATGTTCAACAACACTATGATTCTTCTGTACAGGATCAACAATCACTTCTTTCTTCTGTACGATGAGAAATGTCAACAGTTCTGTTCCCGATATTTTATACTCTTGATACAACTGTCCTGTATAATACCGTCTGTACAGCGAAAAACTGTCAACAAGCGCTGACCTAGATACAGCATCCTATCGGTAATACAGGTCAAGCTGACATCGACTGCCCCGTTGTAACTTGTACACTGGTGTTCATGCGTGTCGTATGTGGCGTCAGGGATGGTCGTGCTGATAACGCGAATGTCGTGGGTTCGTTCCCCATATTGGCCACCACTGTAGAGTATCTGTTTTGTAGGATATCTCTGTTTTATAGATGTCTTCGCCACTACTGAATGTCTGGATGCAGATGTTATGTTTGGGTCATGCACTGATCATTACTGAAGAAAGTCTTCTTCAGTTACCTCTGCATCATCGAATGAACCTGTCATGTAGACCTTGAGTGGGAGTGTCAAGTAACGCGAATGGTGTAGTAGTTCGGTGTAACAGACCACTTGATAATAACTCTCACACACTCTCATGTAATGCAATGACGACCTGAACTGCCACTGACATTTCAATAGTTTAATGAAGGCACGCAAACTGGACAGCACGGATACAGTCATGGAGACATGTTGACATCAATTCATTGGTTATTTGAATCGTGGATAATACATTCATGTAGTAGTGAAATATCATTCAACCCAAAGTAACATTCACTGTTCTGGTAACTAATCGCCGTATCCTCTACTGACTGAACGCGTCAATGAGGATCGGTAAACATACAAAAGTCATTGGCCGAACCTTCATTTCATGGCTAAGTTCTTAAGCTGAAATATGTCCAATGTTTGTATAATAATCATAAACCACGATAGTGGATTTTCACCTCATAACAAGATCTCGATACCACTGCCCGATAGTAGGATACATAATCTGTTCTCTTGACAGTGATCAAAAATATGATGACAGAAATATAACATGGCCGCCTTCCTGAGTTGTCGCTCACTCACTCGTAGGAAGGTAGATATAAGCCAAAGTTAATTTAGAATGTGCATATAAATAATTTCATAAAGTTTTCCATACAGCTCTACAGTAATCAAGTTACTTCATGTAGACATAACTGCTGTAGGAAAGCCTGTCATCTTCGTCGATACAAAACACGACCCTAGCGATACGAAGCACAATGTTCCATCTAGGTCTAATCGACTCGAGATCATCAAAAATAGGGTCTGGCATAACTGGAGTCCGAATCACACATATGAGGAGGATCTCTGACAAATAGACTCTTGCAGAGACATAAATTTCTCCTGGAAAAATATCTATGAATCACTGTTAAACCTTAAATAGTGCCAGCCCTGGAAAAAGCACTCAGCCATCTTGGCGACATTATCGGAACTCTCCACAACCCAGAAGGACTACGAAAACCTGCGCTAGATTCCGGCAGAAAGAATATAGTCCGACCTGAACATACAAAGGTATACAATATACGACTGAATCTTCTTTCACAAGACAAGTAGTACACATGAATTCAGGCCATAAACATAACAAGCAAAATTAATCTATTTTCTGGCCCGAACAAATAAGAACGGACATGAATTCAATATCCATGCGCCGAATCAATATCAAGAACGATCACTCATATAATCAAAAGTGAAAATCAATCATGAATTATCTAGCTTTACCAGAGGAAGCATTTTCATACACAAATGAATGCAAGTATATATTTTCCATATTAAATAGCCATATCGTATTTTTGTAATATATGCGTCAAAATATGCACGCAACACCAAGT
The DNA here is from genome assembly GCA_024509875.1 of Oreohelix idahoensis. NCBI lineage: Eukaryota > Metazoa > Mollusca > Gastropoda > Stylommatophora > Oreohelicidae > Oreohelix > Oreohelix idahoensis. The sequence continues at coordinate 193,328 of JAMPIV010022242.1, read as the reverse complement.
TAATAAACTTATAAAGTACCAATGATGAACTTATTATAGACATCAATTAATAATATCGCTATACGTAGTTACCCCTAGCGCACAATCAAGCGCTGGGCAAAGAAAAAATACATCACAACCTCAGAAAAAACATTTTTTCAATGTACTAATATCGCTATACATAGTTACCCCTAGCGCACAATTAAGCGCTGGGCAAAGAAAAAATACATCACAATGCCAGAAAAAATACCTTTTCCTTGTCTTCATTTTTTTTTAACATTGTACAATACCCAAATGTATCGTAATGATCAGATACGTAAAAATAATAGCATCATTACAATTGTCATCCGCTCAACGTCTATCAAAAACACAGCAGTATAAGAACAATATGGTAATGAAATGGTGCATTATCAAAACACAGTCATATAAAAAAAATATGGTAATGAAATGGGGCATAAAGATGAACCAACATACTATCTTAAAAATGTTATATCATATCCTAATACAATACTATCTAATATACTATACTATACTAATATCCAATATTATCTACTATCCTAAATAAGTTACATAGACAGGAAAACTCCAGTAGTCTTGGAACATCCTATGAGCACGAAGATACCAAAAACATCTAGAGTGGCGTCAAACTGCCGACTGGTTTCATTGGAACAGCAAATCTAGCGATAAATTAATATAGCAGCTCTGACTCTTATCGCAAAGCCGTCGCTGTGAAAAAACACAAATGAAAATCTTTTTTTGGTAAAGGTAGGATTTTATGAAATACAACAGCTAATTTCAATTCTAACCTATCAAATGTGGCCGTGTAAACCTCCGACCCCTGTACGATGTTAATCAAACCTTCCTCCGTTACTCGCGAAAAGGTAACAGGGAAAGAAGCTCATACTAAACCAAAATCCTGAATTAAACAGGGTCATAAAAGTGTTCCACCAGTGTGCGATAATGTATAAAAGAGTCGCAGATATATAAGTGATACCGAAATCTATAAGCAAATCTGGAAGATGGTAGTGATGACTACGAGTGTCATGATGGCTGACAATCTGAGATTTTGCGCAAGACAAAGGAAATGCAGTTGACAAAGGCGTATGTTTCAAAGGCTGAACTGAAGTCATAGCCTGTGTACTGGGCAAAGAAAATAGCAAGAAACATACGATAAAGATGTAAAAGCATACAGTAGTAAACTTGGACCAACGTCGAAGTTTAAAAGGAAAGCAGAAAGTACGACTAAAAGACGAAGATACCGAGCTAACCGGTCCAGCAAGAAAGCTAAAGAAACTCATAAGGTACATATATGTACTAACAACTAAGTCCGTACATGTGGCAAAGAAAACGTTAGTCATTGCAGCAAAGAAGTTGCAATCAACGTGACTGGATGTAGATTCAGTCGTAGCTATAAAATTAGTGTGTGTATCAGACAAAACTGAAGGATCTTCTTCTATAATAGTAGTTAAAGAAGAGTCAAAATTAGAATAACGACGTACTGAGGTATGTTGAACTGGGTTACAAGAAGCACTAAAATTAGCATGATGAACAATCGTATCATCAACACTGCAAGATTGCACTAAATTAGCAGAATGTTTTGCGTTAGCAGAATGTACTTGGTGATAAGATTTTGGCACAGTCATTAGCGTTGTATCAGTAAGGTGATGTTGCCGTTCCCAAGCAGCAATTTGTACCGGCGTACATATCTTTATACCATGTATCTGTCCAACAGTAAGGTCGGCGATAGGCGCTCTGAGCAAACATGCGTGTATATAACCAGTGAAAAATGGTGTGGCAATGTGCACTATGGCAGTCGGAAAAGTCTCAACTGTCCCACCAAATGTCACACATTTCACCATATTACCTGTAGCGCAAGATGGATGGACTAAAGACTGTCTAATCCCAACAGTTGTGCATCCAGAATCAAAGAGAACTGAGACTGGATTATTATTCACAAACCCCTTATGTAGAGTAAGAGACCCTCTTCCGTCATGCGCAGCTAAGGCAGGAAGAGTGGGTGGAGGATGACCGCAACTCAAGGTAGTTATAGCTGTAAGTTGGAACAAAGTTGTGCACTCCGGGCACTGAGATGCTCTCTCGAAATCGAAAGCAGAGCAAGCAGTAGCATTAGAGACACTATTATCATTGTTACCTTGATCATTAATAAACTGCGGCTCTTGTTGAGCAGAGTTAGCATGGCGATGCGATCTATTATTTGGAGATCTACCGTCATATCGCGATCTATCGCGACTATTATCTCTTTAGGGAGCATTGTTATTTGCTCTATTGAAACTATTGTTCTGATTTGAACCCCAGTTAGCATTGTCGCGATTACTATTTCCCCGTTGATCAACATATCTATTCGATGGATTTTGTTGTCTCCGAGAAAAATTATTGTAGGGTTGATAATCTCTATTGTAGTTACCCCTTCCGAAATTTCCATAATTGTTGGAACCAAAATGTTGAGGACCGTTAAATTGTCTCCAGTTCCTTGAAGAAGGAGAATTACTACGTGATGGACCCCCTTGGTACTGTCCAAAATCACGATTATCTCTCCTACCAAAATTGCGATCCGCACTTTGAGATCTACTGCGCAAATTAGGATCATATGGTATTGCTGAAGCCACGGGTAAACCTTCTCTGACCTCAGAGGGGCTAACAGTCACATTTGGGTGTGCAGTGACGTATTGGCGACAGTATTGTTCCATATCTTTCAAGTTTGTAGGTTTTCGCTCATGTAAAAAAGAAAAGAAGCGTTTACAGACCACATGACTTTGTCACGAAGCAATAAATCCATTAGGGCTTCGTATGTATGTTCAGTTTTTGAAAGTTCCACCCAACGTGAAAACGTAAGGCGAATATTTGCTATAAAGTCTGAAAAATCTTTCCCTGTCTCTGGCAATAGAGACTTAAAGCGTAGGCGATAACCGTCTTCATCCAGTTGGTATTTTTAAAAAAAGACCGCTCTGACAACTTCATAGTTATTCTTGTCATGGCCCTCCAACATCCTTATAGTGTTCATAGCTTCACCCTTAAGTATGTCCATAAGTCGTGCACAATATTTGTAGCCGGGAGAATAGATCGTGATAATGGATTTTGTTGAAGGGATGTAATTCTGTATTTTACTTGATATAAGGGAAATAATCCCAGGACTTTTCTTATTGTGTTTCTTCTGGTAAATACTGGTTAATCACCAGAGTTAGTAATTCCAGAAGGGAGGAACAACCCAGGTAATTGGTAGATCTCATAAGTGCCTTGATGGATTCTAAATTGATTTTGAAGGGGTGGTAAGTAATTAGCAACTTGAACAGTCAATGGAAACTTTCAATGGTGCAGAGCATTTGATAAGTCCAAATGGTTATAAAAGATGTTCTTTATTTTCGTTTCGTATTTCAATCAAACAGTGGCAGCTCGAGATAAATTTCTGGTGGGGAAAGGAAATGAAAACTGCCAGCTTTAGCCTCCAAGGCGAAAGGCTTACGGCTCCTTAATACTCTAGTCGTTTTATGATCTGTAGAAATCCTAGCGAAATAAAATACGATTCGAGACTTCAATCAAAACTAGTTCGAACTTACTTCAAGTGGAATGAACCACTCACATACTCGTGGCAGGGGTTAGCGAAGGTTCACTAACTTTCCTGGTCGGTAGGAGATCTCTAGATAAAACGTAGGAGTCAAGGGCTTTTGTTCAATAGTAGTCGTAGCGCCAGGTTGCTCCAAACCTAAACTAAAGAACTCCCTATGATGGTCTGACTCTAGCTTTGAGATAACTGTCTCAAGCTCTGACTGGTTACTAAGATGCATCAGTCTTTATACTGGTCTGGTGCTATGGCTTGCCAGAGGAAATATTTCTCATTGGAGTTAAGACCGGAAACCTTCAAATGATTGGTCTTGGGGGCTAGTGGACCGTTGAAATAATCTTTAACCTAACCATCTACGAATCCTCTAGTCTAAAATTATTGTTTCTATGTGATGATGACCAACCATTGTTTAAAGTTCTCTCTAATCTAAATGTTTTCCGGTCTAACTTGTATGTAGGCCACACAAGGTTTGATGACATCATGGGTTCATGTGTGTCATGACTGATGATGTCATTGATTCTTGACTAGTAGTTTATTTATCTAACTAGTCATTCATAAAATACTTTACTATAAGGCTAACAGTTGTAGCTACTTAATAGTCTACCCTGTTACATAGGCCGGGGGGCCGCCAAAGTGTATCTTGTAGGGAGACACTTTAGTCCCTAAAAAGATGACTAATCCCTAAAAATATCGGGGTTCATGTATCCCACCAGAAATCATGTCGGATGGAATACAACAATCAATATATGGAATGATGGATGACTCAATTAACATTTCAAGAATTAATTGTAAGTGGTGGGGACATAGTTAAGGTATTTAAGTAGGGGCTGATGGACATAATCAAGGGACATAAGTAGGGACTGATGGACATAATCAAGGGACATAAGTAGGGACTGATGGACATAATCAAGGTACACATGTAATGACCGGGGATGACATGGTAGGAACCATTAGCAATAATAATGGGCAAAAATAGAACTGAACAATCAACAACCAACTAGCAAACCGCTTTTATGGGTCGATAGTTATCAAATATCTCTCAAAATACATTATAAAACATAATACATCATGACAAGCGAGTTAACGTCGCAAAGGAGAACTGGAAACAAAAATGGCGGGTGCCCATAAAATATGGCTATCACCCTACACTTCAACTGAAGTGGGTGATAAAATAAAATAATGGAACAAAATGAAAATGGAACCACGAAACTTGGTGGTAAGGTATGGGAAACATGGGTAAGTATCAATAATAAAAAATGACTACACCGGTATAACAGTAACCGGAAATAATGCAAGGATTGGAAACATGGCAATCAACGGACTAAGGTACTCAATGGAGAAATGGCAAATAGTTAAATCACATATGTTAGTGGAACAATAACTGGAACTTCAAACAATCATGAAGCAAAAATGGAGTCAATATTATAATAAGTCATGGATGATGCCAACATTAGTGGCGGGTGAAAATGTACTTTAGTTAAACACTTTTATTAGGTACAACAGGACAACAGCACACTCAAATCTGAGCAAAATCTTATAGCAAAAAAAATTTAAAGGGACATAAACGATGGTCAAAAGTACAGGAAAAAAAAAACAAAGGGAGATAAAAGATGGTAAAAAGTAATGGGAACAAAAAAAAACAAAGGGAGATAAAAGCTAGTCAAATATTAAATTAGTCAAAACTAACGTGACTTATTAACAATACGCTTGTAAAAGGAAATGCATCAGCAATATATGTAGACTACACTGTTCTTTTGAATCGGGATATCTCCATCATCAATGTTTGAAAGGAGGCCGCAAGGGTAACTGTTCATGTACTGGGAGATTCATCAATGTTTTTCCTGCGGACTAAAATGTAATAGTTCTCCATAAATAGAAATTCCTGGACTTCATAGCATAACTTGCAAACTTGATAAAAGTCCGCAACCGAGATGTCCAGGGATGCATAACAGCTGGTCTTCACTGCAACATCAGGATCAAATAATTCAGCAGCGGAAGCATTGGGTAAGAGACTTGCTTCTTAAATCATGAGAATCAGGGAGGACATCATACGAGAAAACGATTTCAGTGCTGGAAATGTCGACATGACAGGAACTGGCATCTTGAAGTATGTAAAATTATTCGTAAACAACTTCGCGACAATATTCATCGCTTCCAATCTTACGATGTCTTGCGATGACAGGTGAGGATCGTGCTGTATAGGTTGGGAAGTAGGGACAATGGCATGGACAACAGGAGTGGACGGGACAGAGCTTCGTGGTGGAGGCTGTGGAATGGTAGGTGGACAACGGGGTTGAATGCGTAATCTACGGGATGGAGGTGTGACAGGTGGAGGTGGAGGCGGAGGGGAGGGACTACGGTGAGGAGAATGAACATAACCACGGGAGTGACGAATACGGGGACGCACATGGGCGGCCTGCTGGAGAAGGTATTTAGGAAGGGGAGCAGAATCGCCAGATGATGTCGAATGACGACGTTTAGAAGTAAAACGAGCTGGGGTAGGAGGAAGATCAGGTTCAGTATCGGAAGAAGCAGAATCGGGGTAACTGTCAAGATCTGAGGGAGGGGGAGGAAAACAATCAGAGGTTGGAAGAGCAGGTTCAACTTCCAAAAAGTCGGAATCAAGGGCGGTATCAAGGTCGGAGGAAGGTGGATGAAGATAATCAGAGGGAGGAAGAGCGGGGTTAGATGAGATATGAGCAGAGGGAAGAGGGGAGGAAACGACAGGAGTTGTTGTAACTGGAGGTATAATAACATCATGCTGAGGCGAAGCATGAGAGGGGCCCGGAGTAATGGAGGGTAACTCAGCTAAACGCGCGTCACGGGCGTGGATACGGGAGTACAGTTCAGGAGGAGGGATAGGACCTTCAGAGGTGGAACAAGAACGATAACGTCTCGTACGATCAACCATATGGGAGGGTGAAGAAGGAGAAGGTACCTTGGAGGTGGAGGGAACAGCAGCTCGACGGACTATTCTAGACCGGAGTCTGTGTAAAGCATTATCTCTGGTAGGACTATCACTATCTGATGAGGAAGCATCATAATCATGGGGTTGGACAGGTGTAAGCGGAGCAGGGGAGTGTTAAGTGAGACGGGGGCAGATCTGATGTTGTCTGATGGAGGACTAAATGAAAGTTCAGACATGGACGGAGAGTTTGAATGGTTATATTGGAGGGTAGCATTTCGCATGGGGCGGCCAGACGGAAGAGCGGGAGGAGGGACAGTGTAGGGGCGTTGCTCATCTAGTCGCAATTGGGTAGCATGAGCTTTGGTTTCGTGGTGTCGCTCTTCATTCCAAATCACGAAGGTAACAGGGGATGTCTGTTCAACTATCTTGTACCCGGAAAGCCAGCGATGATCAAATTTATCGCTACGGACATGCTTCTTAAACCAGACCAAGTCACCAACTTGGAAGGAGGGTAGGTTAGTGCCCTTATCAAGTAAACGCTGTCGCTTTTTAAACGCCTTGAGAGCGTTATGGTGAACTTGCTGGTGGGCGAAACGTTTTTGTCGTAGGATAATCTCAATGGGATTATCACCCATATATTTCCGTTGAGGAGTAAGGAGATTATCCAAAGGTAGGCGTGGTTCCCTGCCATACAAAAGGTAGAATGGCGAGAAACCAGTCGTATCATTCACATTGACACGCAGAGCCTCAAGAGCTTGGGGTAAATAAAAATCCCAATACTGCGGATTATCAGCTGTGAATTTGGAGAGGATGTCATGAAGAGTCTTATGCATTCTTTCATTGCGACCATTTGACTGGGGCCTATAGAAGCTGGTCATCTTATGTCTTATATGAAGGGCTGCAAGAGTAGAATGGAAAGGTCGACCAGTAAATTGCTTCCCATTATCGGAAAGAATAGTCTTAGGATAGCCGTGGCGAGGCACAAAATCATTAAGGAAGATTTCAGTTACTTCTTCAGAGGAAGAGCCACAAAGTGGAAAACATTCGGGCCAGACAGAATACTGGTCTACAAAATGCAAGACATGGGTATTACCGGACTGAGAAAGAGGATAGGGACCAGATAGATCAACGCTGACGCATTCCATAGGGAAATGTGTCAGAGACATCAGTTGGGTAGGGATACGCAGAGGACGCATGTTGCGCTGCTTGCATGTTCTACAAGAGTCAACATATTCGGCAACGTCCTTATAGAGAGAAGACCAGTAATATCGTTTAGAAATAATGTCTCGTGTTTTATCTCGCCCCATGTGTCCATTAGAGTCATGGAAATCATGGAGAACACGAGGGATAAGATGCTTAGGAAGACAGATGAGGAGTTTATCTGGACATTTAGGGTTAATCCAGTAAAGAACGTTATCAGAGGATTGAATAGTGTAATTGGAAACGGATTTTGGGTCACGCTGAAACTGAGAGCGAATCTGCAGGAGCGCAGGATCTCGAAGTTGTTCCTTCGCAGTAAAAGAAGGAAAAAGGAGTTCATCAGGAGAGCTGGAAGAAGTGTCATGAGTAGAAATGACAGGAGGAGGACATTCAGCATTAATGACAAGTATTTCTTTAGCGTTATCGTCAAGGTCTGATGACGCCTTAGGATCTGGTCTAGAAGAATAGGAGGGATCTGTACAAGTATCATATGGAATGCGAGACAGAAGGTCAGCTACAGTGTTATGTTCTCCAGGGATATGCTCAATTGTAGCGTCATAACTCTGTAAATTCAGAGCCCAGGTTTGTAGCTTACGGGGTTGCTCAGACGTCTTGGATAGCCAAGTGAGCAAAGGCTTGTGATCGGTACGGATTAGAACCTTTGTACCACGTAGATAGAAGTCTAACTTTTGCAACGCATAGTGTATGGCAAAAGCTTCCTTCTCAGTAACGGTCCATTTTTGTTGAGACCGACTAAGTGCGTGAGAGAGGAACGCAATAGGCATCTCGTTTGGGACTTCGGCAATAATCGGAGGAGAGTCCGAAACGTTGGCCTGGACAAGGCAAGCACCAACGGCCCGAAAAGAAGCGTCCGTATACAAAATCATAGGACGTCTAATGTCTGGATATGCTAAACGAGGAATCTTAGTGAGGGAAGACTTAAGATAATTGAAAGCATCTTGGCAGGCGTCAGTCCATCGGAAACGAGCATACTTTTTAGTTAGAGCAATAAGAGGCTCAGCAGCTCGAGAGAAATTGATTATATGTTTTCTATAGTAAGAACAACTGCCCAAGAAACCGCGAACGTGGCGAACAGAAGTAGGAGGAGGCATATCACGGATGGCCTGCACTTTAGCATCATCCGGACGGACACCATCTTGGTTGATTATGAAGCCAAGATATTTAGCTTCGGTCTGTAGGAAGGCACATTTGCTTAACTTTAGCATAACATTATGTGCTCTCAATCGGTTAAAAACTTTCTCCACATGGAGTAAATGATCCTCAAGGGTTCCTGGAGTGTGAATCAGGATGTCATCAACATAAGCCAAGGCGTAAGATTGCATGCCCTTCAGTACTTCGTCCATGAGGGACATATACGTGGCAGGGCTGGTCTTTAGACCGAATGGCATGACATTCCATTGGTAACTCCCAATATGTGTAGTAAAAGAGGACTTCATTTTGGCTTCCGGTGACATCGGAATGCACCAGAATCCAGAACGGGCATCTAGGGTAGTAAACCACTTAGATTTGCCAACGGTTGCCAAGATATCGTCAACCCGAGGAAGGGGGTATGAGATAACTTTGGTGATGGCATTTAAGGCCCGATAATCGCAACAGAAGCGATTAGTACCATCCTTCTTAGTGACTATTACAATGGGGGAAGACCAGGAGGATCGGGATCTCTCAATTATACCTGCTGCTAACATATCCGTAATCGATTTCTCCACGATCTCCCTATTCTTAAGTGGAGTGTGATACGGCTTAAGTGAGACAGGCTCTTCAGTGGTGGTATGGATTTCCATTGTTACAGTATTGGTTCTCTTCAGTTCCATGTCTGAGAGAGCAAAAATATCATGATTTTTCTTGACGAACTGACGAATGCGACTGGCATGTGGGGAGTCAGTTGTCACCTGCTCCATTAATTGAGCAAGGCGTGTGGGTGGTACATTCATGGAGGAGGAGGGAGAAGGAGAAAGTTGTGGAAGGAGAGGTGGAGGAGAAGATGTCGTTTCTTTCATCCAATGTGAAGGAGGGGGTGGCGTAGAAAACGTAGGAGAGGAGGATAAGTAGTGCTGAGGAGGGTAGTTACCATGTGGTGAACGCGCATGTGTAACAGCACTAATGGTATTCAAACTCCAAGGAGAAGGCTTCTTGAAGGAAGAAGATCGTCTATCATTTCCCAGGGGAAGACAGGTATGCAGAAGGGAGGGAGCATTGAGAGAAAATGTATGGGGGGTTGGGAGTTTAGAAGACAGTTGGGAGTGGTTGGTAACACGGGCAACAATAGTACCTCTGGGTATTGTAAGAGGTTTTCCTGAAGAATTTAGGAGCATAAGGGGAAAGTCACGTGACGTGGACACAGTGACAATGCCATCGACGACATGGATACAGGGATCATCGATGATGTCTGAGTCAGGCAGAGGTTCCACGTAAGCAGAATGACCTGAGGGTATATAGTCGGACCGTTTGACCCGACCAGTAACGATAGTAAGACAATGAGGTTTTAAGGTGACAGGGGCAATAACTCTAACAAGAGACGCAATGTGGATATCATCCTGAAGAGGGATGAATTCACCATTGACGCGAATCTGTTTCAAGTCAAAGTAAATGCGCACTTTGTGATGAAGAAAGAAGTCACGACCAAGAATGAAATTCCTAGTCATCCCACTAGCAACAATAAAAGGATGCGCAAGAGATTGAGATCCAATCTGGAGGCGAATGATAGCCGTTCCAATAGAACGCAAAGGTTGTCCAGTGACAGAAGTTAAAGAAGTGGAAGAAGGAAAGAATTGGACGTGTTTGCGGATCTGGCGAAATAACTGTTCTCTTATTAAACTAACAGTAGCACCAGTATCCACAAGAGCGCGATAGTTCTTTTTATTAATGGCAATTAGACAAGAAGAAGGATCAGGAGTGACCGAAGGAGGAGAGATATAAGAGATGGAAGTCGGAGAGACCGTAGAAGAGGAAGAAAAAATTATCGGACTTTCACAGGACTTGTGAAAGTGACGAAATGTGTTTGTTTTGTTAGAGGATCTAGTACCCAAAAGAGGTGGGTTAAAGCCACACGACGCGATCCTATCTATCGGGTGGCGGAATGGTTTCCCTGGCCCATGAGAGGTTGGGGGTGGAACTGTCCACGGTGGAATGAACGTGGAGGGATACGAGGTGGTTGCACGGGGTTGGATGGTAACCATGAGAGCTGGTGCGGCTGACGTTGATCATTCACCGGGTGTTGAGGTTGTGATCTAGCGTGGTTCAAGGTCCTGTTAAGATTTTGTTGTTTCTGCACACAACTTTTTGATGTGTGTCCGGCCAAACCACAAAAGTAGCAAATGACTGGAGCTACCTGTTGAACTTGTAGAGCAGATGGGTGACGTCGGTGTTGAGTGCGCTGAACAAACTGTTGGCGATAAGATCCCGGCAATGGAGTATCGTACGGCTGTAACATGGATGGTTGCTGCCAAGATTGACGGTAATGACTGATGTCCATTGGCTCTTCATCTGTGTGATCGTGTGCACGAGGTTCACGCCCAAGTCTATTTGCAAACCGTTTCTTCACATTGTCTTCATTTATTGCTAGTTGTATGGCATCAAGGATTGTCTGTGGGTCTTTCCTTATTAAATGAAGTTTCAGCGCATCTGACTGGAGACCATCGATAAAAATGCCAACAAGTTGGTTTTCCGTATCAGTAGACGCAGAGGAAGGTTCCACTAAAGCATCTTCAGCCAGGTTTAACAACCTATCGGCATAAAACTGAACCGACTCTTGACGGTCCTGATGGAGTCCGCGAAGCAAGGTCCAAGCGTGTTGGTGGTCCTTAACGGAAGAGTAACGGCGGGTGAGCTCCTTCTGTAGAGAGGCAAAGGTCTCGTCTGGAAATAACTGTGCACGGCGACGTAGATAGTCAGTGACAAGTGACTGAGATGATAAGAAGGCAACACGTTTGCGATCGGCATCAGTGGCTGATGGAATCAATGAAGTAAATTTCTCAATGTCACGTAACCACTGCCGAAAAGTGGACGGATCGCCACAAAAAGGCTTAACAATGTTATTGATGTTGTGCAGATTTGCACTCTGTGTAACCAAGCTAAGGGTGGTAGCAATAGCTTGTAGAGAACTATTAGGAACTTCAGCGTTATCTGGCAATGGTTGACTCAACGCATGCTGTTGTTGCATGTCATGTATCTGCTGTTGTAATAACAGATTTTGTTGTTGGAGCAATTGTACTTGATTTTCAAACTGCTGTTGCATATTTGGATCCATCATGTATAAGCTGTACCACACCAAAAATGACAATCTCTGGTGTGTGAAAGGTTACGGGCACCAAAAGTTAATCTATGTGACCGGGTGTAGGAATGGAGTAGACGGGAGGCACCAAAAGTCCAGATCGTGATCGTGATAGTGGATTTTGTTGAAGGGATGTAATTCTGTATTTTACTTGATATAAGGGAAATAATCCCAGGACTTTTCTTATTGTGTTTCTTCTGGTAAATACTGGTTAATCACCAGAGTTAGTAATTCCAGAAGGGAGGAACAACCCAGGTAATTGGTAGATCTCATAAGTGCCTTGATGGATTCTAAATTGATTTTGAAGGGGTGGTAAGTAATTAGCAACTTGAACAGTCAATGGAAACTTTCAATGGTGCAGAGCATTTGATAAGTCCAAATGGTTATAAAAGATGTTCTTTATTTTCGTTTCGTATACAATCAAACAGTGGCAGCTCGAGATAAATTTTCTGGTGGGGGAAAGGAAAAACTGCCAGCTTTAGCCTCCAAGGCGAAAGGCTTACGGCTCCTTAATACTCTAGTCGTTTTATGATCTGTAGAAATCCTAGCGAAATAAAATACGATTCGAGACTTCAATCAAAACTAGTTCGAACTTACTTCAAGTGGAATGAACCACTCACATAATCGTGGCAGGGGTTAGCGCTGGTTCACTAACTTTCCTGGTCGGTAGGAGATCTCTAGACAAAACGTAGGAGTCAAGGGCTTTTGTTCAATAGTAGTCGTAGCGCCAGGTTGCTCCAAACCTAAACTAAAGAACTCCCTATGATGGTCTGACTCTAGCTTTGAGATAACTGTCTCAAGCTCTGACTGGTTACTAAGATGCATCAGTCTTTATACTGGTCTGGTGCTATGGCTTGCCAGAGGAAATATTTCTCATTGGAGTTAAGACCGGAAACCTTCAAATGATTGGTCTTGGAGGCTAGTGGACCGTTGAAATAATCTTTAACCTAACCATCTACGAATCCTCTAGTCTAAAATTATTGTTTCTATGTGATGATGACCAACCATTGTTTAAAGTTCTCTCTAATCTAAATGTTTTCCGGTCTAACTTGTATGTAGGCCACACAAGGTTTGATGACATCATGGGTTCATGTGTGTCATGACTGATGATGTCATTGATTCTTGACTAGTAGTTTATTTATCTAACTAGTCATTCATAAAATACTTTACTATAAGGCTAACAGTTGTAGCTACTTAATAGTCTACCCTGTTACATATTCCGAATTGTCTATCTTTTGAGATTCGCATGAAAGTTCAAATCTATTCAGATAGAATGAAATATCGTCATAGGCAGAGTTGAAAACAGGCAATTTGATTTTATAAGAATTAGTATTTGCCTTATTAGAAGTTGTTTGATTGTTTGTCTCATTTTGTGTATTACCAATATTCACTACCTTTATTGTCTCCAGGTCCATAGATAAGATCCTTTCCTCATGTAGTCTTTGGTTTTCTTCAGCTTGCATCTGAAGCTTTTTTTCTACCATTTGCATTTGCATTAGAATTTTTCTAAGAATGATCTTCAGCCTCTAATTTCTGTTTGTCAGCCTCTAATTTCTGTTTTTCTATTTCCATTTGCTGTTGAATTTTTCTATCTTCAGCCTCTAATTTCTGTTTTTCTATTTCCATTTGCTGTTGAATTTTTCTATCTTCAGCCTCTAATTTCTGTTTTTCATTTTCCAACTGAAGTTTTCTCTCTTCTGTCTGCATTTGCAATCTTCTATCTTCAGCCTCCATTTTCTGTTTCTTTTCTTCTGACTTCTGCGCCTTGGCATATTCGACAAGTGCGAATTCTTTTACTTCCTCAGTAGTCATACCAAGGGATTTCCCTTGTGTAATGAAATAATCCAAACTAGACATTCTGCTGTATTTTACAAGATATGTAAGTAATGTAAATATCCAGAAGACACTCACTCTATCCCAACTTCGTGGGTGACAAGTCCTTGCTTAAGACCTTGTACAATTACCTTTTCAACTATAAATAATGTTATTAATTACCTATATATATTATGCATTATAATATTGACAGTGCATGACAAAAATAGATAGTACAAACAAGAGTTACAAAGACAAGATATAAAGCACAAATGACAACGTTCGCAGAATCAACTAAACCTGAAAGCAAAACCAAAGAAAAAATATTGCAAAGAGTGCAATGACACTGCGAAAAGTATAACAATACAAGCGACAACACCGTGTATAAACGAAAAATTTGTATAGAAATAAAAGATAGGAAGGGGAGAAAGACACTCACAAACAAATTAATAAAAAGAAACCTAAGGTACAGAGAAAAATATAATGACAACAACACTGAGACGTTTCGTCACACCTAAACACTTATTGTCGTAAGAGACAATTAGCGATCTGAACCTCGGCAAGGTTTTTAGCCTTGAACCGGATTTATCACTCAATTGAAACTTGCAAACTAATCCTAAAGAACGCTTTCGTAGGCCCTGGGTAAACTGGGATATATCCTAACGAAAATATTCTCCCAACCAAACCCGCATTAATATGGAACATAGAACATTCAAACGAAGGAGTAATGCATAACATAGGAAGGCTTGTCGACATATAAAGTGGTACAGTTTACACATACAAAACAGCCACTTATCTTCAAATAAAAAGAAAATTCCCAGCCTTCCTGCCAAGATGATGGGTCACACACAGTCTGAAGGAAGGAAAATCCACCGTTGAAAGGTACTTGAACTCGTCACTTCTCACTCTCAGGTTCTTGATTCTGTATGACATCTACTGGAAACTTGTACATGGAACAAGAACTGGAAACTCTGCAAACCTTGACTTGACATGTTGAACTTGTGTAGTAAACTCCTGCTGCAGTTGATATGATACTCCGAATCACTGGAAACCACCACTGTTAAATTGATAATGGGGGTTCAAGAAGAAGATAAATGTTATTATTAACTTTCGCTGATGAAGGCAATCAGCATGTGTCGGGCTTACGGGTGGCCGACAGATGTGTACATATATATATACGCGAATGTATATAGGTTCTTGGCTACACATCTACTGCATTCATGCACTACAGCAACACGCAGGAGTCAGGAAGTGGGGGAACTAGATTACCATTTTCAACGTTTATTAACGATAGACTCACGCAGACATCATGGGACGACATTTCACATCAACAGTTCAATAGATACGTATACAGCATAAACCGTATATAGCAAGCCGTTATCCAAGGCTTTAAATAACAGGTACAAAAGTCTCTCAAGCTTCACCAGCATCTACAGTACATAAGTAAGTAAGCCGCAATGTCCCTGGCTTAGAATCAATATGAATATATACTCTCTCTCTCTCTATCGTCAGGTAAATGCACAGTACATAATAGGTAAGCCGTAATATCCCTGGCTTAGAATCAATATGAATATATACTCTCTCTCTATCTTCAGTTAAATGCACAGTACATAATAAGTAAAACGTAATATCCCTGGCTTAGAATCAACATGAATATATTCTCTCTCAATCTACAATTACGTGCATTCTCCAATTATCAAATATTCCTTTTCCAAAAGGATATATGCTGGAACACACTAGCAAAAATGGTAAAACGTCCATTCTCAAGCTCTGCCAGCACAGTACTGTCACGAAAAATCAGCTGCTCAAAACAGCTCAGTACAATTCATTCAAGCGCGAACTCGCAGCTTGAGATGTGAGCAGAATTCATCCGCCTTTCCCCCCAAAACTATTCCATAGAACATTCGACCAGATTCCTATCATATTTTTTTAAAAACAAACTAACAGCTAGTCAGTAGAGCTGTGTTCAAAAATTAATGAGCATACAGCTCACCGACTAAGAAAAATCTCTCAACACACAGAGCGTGTTTACTAGCGTGTACAAAATCCGACCTGTACATACAAGTCTTTAACACTTAACTCCATTAATATAAATATGACTTAACACCCTGACTTACCGTAAAATCTCGCGTATAATACGCACAATTTTTACTCATTTTTGCCCGCTAAAACTCGGTTGCGTATTATACGCGAGTACTAAAAAATACGTAATTTTCGATATCGAAAGTAACCTACATTGGAAAGTCTGTCAAGTTTTTGTCACAATTTGACAGTGAAAATGGCGCAAAATTGAATGTGCCATGTGTTTTCTTATGTGTCAGACATTGTTGCAAAACGCATTTCGCACTCTTGGTTTTCAATCTATTTTGATATTAAGCTTGGTTGTGAAGTTTGTCATTTGATTATTTTGAGCCCTAAAAATGAATTCGAGAAAATGTTGTACTGCAGCAGAAAAGCTCTTAGTGGTAAAATATGCAGAATCTAACGGCAATCGGGCAGCAAGTCGACATTTTTCCATTAACGAGTGCAACTTTCGATTATGGCGAAAAAACAAAGAGGCGCTGCAAGTGTTGCCTAGTAAGAAAAAGGCGAATCGTGGGTCACCACCAGATCTTCCAGACCTAGAAAAAAAACATTATTGGAGTGGGTAGTGGATAGAAGGCAACAAGGCACCGGTGTTTCGTGCATTGAAATCCGACTTAAAGCTCTGGAACTTAAAAAATCTCGTACAGACACAACAGCATTTAAAGGGTCATATGGATGGGCAATTCGTTTTATGAAGCGACATGATCTTTCTTCAGTTCGTCGAAGAACTACTATCGCGCAGCATCTTCCATCTTCTTTCAGTTTTTTAACAAATGTTTCATGAAATAAAATCTTGAAAAATTATGATGCGTATTATACACGAATTTCCATTTTACCAAAAAATCGTTGGCTAAATCAAGCATGCGTATTATACACGAGTGCGTATTATACGCGAGATTTTACGGTATACGAAAATTCATTAATATAAAATACCTTTAGCATTATCCTTACCTGTTCGTCCATGTTACGTGACGCTATCTAATAACAAACACAGAACTACGTAATAGAGCCAGACAACAACCAGTACAGCCGGAGGATAAAGAGAGCAGGTAGAAATGGATAAGACGTACCATCAACAAACAAACAAAAGGTGCATCTATACATGTCGTTGAATGGATCCCATAGGTGAGAGAAAAGTGGGCAAGTCAAAGAGAGCCTGTAGAAGAACAGCAGAAGATAAAATCTAGAGAATCGGGAGGTAAAGGAAGACAGAACATGCGAAGATGAGAACTGGATAAAGACATGAAGTAGATTAAGCAGACATGAAGGAGATTAAGCAGATGTGAAGGAGATTAAGCAGACATGAACGAACGAACGAACGAACTTTATTTTCAAAAGGTTAAGAATTGGGCACGCAGGCCCGTCTGACATTCTGCCCTTCCTCTATCTCTCATCATGTATACTGTATTCTTTGATCCTCACATTTACTTTCATCATCATCACTTTGATCCTCACATTTACTTTCATCATCATCAGTTGCCATCTCCACAACGAAGGTTGGCTGTAATGGATCTCCAACGTCTTCTGTCTCTTGTCTTGGTGGTGTACTCTGATAGACTCTTTCCTGTCCATCTCTTGATGTTATCTTCCCACTTATAGCGCTGTCTTCCCCTTGCACGTTTGCCTTCAGCTCTCCCCTCTGTTATTGTCTTCTGCAAGGTGTTATGCCTTTTTATGTGGCCAAAGTATTTTAGCTGCCGAACCTTGATTTCCCTCATTAGTTCTCTTTTCATACCTAGATTTTCTAGGACCTCTTTATTTGTTTTCATCATTTACTTTAAGCATTATTTAAGGCATTTATCATTATAAAAGTAATATAACATCATAAATTTGCAATAATCATCATAATTAAAGAAGGAGATTAAGCAGACATGAAGGAGATTAAGCAGACATGAAGGAGATTAAGCAGACGAAGTGCATTAAGCAGACATGAAGGACATTAAGCAGACATGAAGTAGATTAAGCAGACATGAAGTAGATTAAGCAGACATAAGGTAGATTAAGCAGACATGAAGGAGATTAAGCAGACGTGAAGTAGATTAAGCAGACGTGAAGGAGATTAAGCAGACGTGAAGGAGATTAAGCAGACATGAAGGAGATTAAGCAGACATGAAGTAGATTAAGCAGACATGAAGATGATTAAGCAGACATGAAGGAGATTAAGCAGACATGAAGGAGATTAAGCAGACATGAAGGAGATTAAGCAGACATGAAGTAGATTAAGCAGACATGAAGTAGATTAAGCAGACATGAAGATGATTAAGCAGACATGAAGTAGATTAAGCAGACATGAAGTAGATTAAGCAGACATGAAGATGATTAAGCAGACATGAAGTAGATTAAGCAGACATGAAGTAGATTAAGCAGACATGAAGGAGATTAAGCAGACATGAAGTAGATTAAGCAGATATGAAGTAGATTAAGCAGACATGAAGTAGATTAAGCAGACATGAAGGAGATTAAGCAGACATGAAGGAGATTAAGCAGACATGAAGGAGATTAAGCAGACATGGAAAGACCTTTACCTGATGTCACGGGACAGGAAGACTTGGCATAAGTGTGTTGAAGGTCTATGCTCCTTAGGGAGCTGAAAGATGATGAAAAATGCAGAGCACAAAAAAAAACCGACAAATAAAATGTAACAAGGTAATTCAAATAACAAAATAATACAATAAAATTGCCTGAAGTGATAGAAGAATTAAACGCAGAAAGTAAGTCGATAAACAGATTCTCAACCAAACAGGAAAAGAATTGTGATTAAAGCTTATAGAAACGCTGGGGACTAATAATATGAATACAAGAACCAAATACGGAACAAACACAAAGAAAACGAAACAAAGAGAAATACAAGCAAACAAACCGAAAAACGAGAAACAGTCAGAAAGGAAACAAAGGAACTTACCAAAAAAGTGAACAGTCACTGAATAGCAGAAAGTAAATCAATAATGATGGACATTCAATTCACCAAAAGAAATACAAACAAAACAAAAGAAGAACAAGAAAAATAGAAAATGTTTTATTGCCTGTAGTGTTAGACAGTTTTGAAAGTTTAATATGAAAGGCTTTTCTTTTGTACGGAGATGAGAAATTGAAGATAAACGGAGGATCAAGATGGCTGTACGCCATCACGCTTGTAGACTTTACTTCGCCACACAACATATCAAGTCTTCATAGAAAATGCATTATCTCTTTGCCAGCAATTCTTTCTGATGACGCTGAAAGGCACAGACTAGA
The DNA here is from genome assembly GCA_024509875.1 of Oreohelix idahoensis. Lineage (NCBI taxonomy): Eukaryota > Metazoa > Mollusca > Gastropoda > Stylommatophora > Oreohelicidae > Oreohelix > Oreohelix idahoensis. Next base: position 174,239 of record JAMPIV010022242.1, on the reverse strand, counting down.
ACTCGTCACTCATCTCGGTTCCTGGTCTTTTGGTATTTATTAGTTCTAGCTGTTCCCAAGGCAAGCTCAGTATCAAACTTTTCATCTCTATTTGGCTCTTAGGTTATCTTGCACTTTGTTAACACGTAGAGTCCAGCCGATTATCTTAGTGTCTATTCTTTTTTATGCGTAGTAGGTGAGCGCTGCAGCTCCATGTCCATATTAAATCTGGAGATTAATGTGCTTTAGTTTTATATTTTATAGTGCTTTTGTTTCTTTCTCTGCTTTCTCATCTTTTAGAAACGTACGAGTATTGTCTTGATTTGTTTAAGCGTCTTACATGTTGTTCTGCCAATTCTCTGCACAATGATGTCTAATGTCATCATTTCTCGCTCTGTCTGTCCTGGAACCATTAATGTCTTCATCTTCTTCTTCTTTGAACTATCTCAGACGTCCACTTGAATGTTTTCAAAGAAAGCAGTAGTCAGTTTGTGGCTATTTGAATCTCCGTATAGCTTTTCCACTAATGGTACTGGTGTCGGCCATATGCGCTTTCTCTGTTCCGCATATTATAGGCAACTTGGAAGCAAATGTTCAGCGGTCATTTTATCAGTGCCACAGTTACACTGATCGGTAGTCCCTATTTTTAGCTTACTGAATAGATGTATCTCTACACCTCATGGTAGAAGGGGAACGACTAAGTAAGTAAGAATAAATGGTATCCCAATCTGTTGTGGCCTGTGCGGAGTCTGAAGATTACCACTTGTTCTCTTCTGTTGTCTCATCTTAAGCATTTCATCTCGCACGATGTGATGTTCCTGATCAAGGACCATCTTTGACACTGATAGCAAAGAATGGGTAAGCTTACACGATGGAATCTTATTTCAGTTTCTCTCAAGTCTTTGATGTTCTGTAAAAATGCTTCCTAGGTACATACACTCCGGAACTTATTTAAGCTTAATTCAGTTGACATTAATATTAAGTGTGCTTAGTGATCAGCTAATCTTCGTACTTTCTGTCTTTGATGTGCTGATCTTCATGTTGTATCTTCTGCAAGTTGAATTAAGTGTATTTGTAGGATTGTGAAGGTATTGCCTCCCCTGCTTTGCAGTAGTGGTCCAACAGTGACCAAACTCAAGAGTATCTAATATAGGCTTCAATGGAGTCTATTTGTACACAAGATTACTCTTGGCAGAAATGTAGATAGAAGAGTAATAAAGCTTCTGTCACATGGGAGTCTTCACAAGAAATTCGGGTAAGCGAAAACAATGCTGGTGTTCGCTAAGCACGTAAATTCTGTAACCTGCCGACCATTTTTGTGAAGAATTTAAGCACTTATTTATCAGCTCGTTAAGCCCCCACCCTTATTTACTCAGTGAAATTATCTTATTCAAGTATGGCTCTGTTTAGAATGTGTGTAGTAATTGACTGAGATAAACATGCAGTAACTTTAAAATGATCAAGTCAAAGTTAATTTTGTAACAATACAAATAACACAATTTAATAATCACTTTAGTTTTAACAGTTTGAAAATAATTTGAATAGTTATGGATAAAGAAAAGCTATCATCCTCGTATTTGGGATTGCAAAAAGGGTAATAAAGTTCAATGGCAGCATATATTTGAACTTAGCTGCCAATGACGGTTCTGTCTTTTCACACTGATCACTCGTCTCTGGTCAAGGTTGTCGGGTGTAGCTCGTCTCCCAGAAACTTCAAGGAAAGTCTACACACGGTTCTTTGTCTTAAAGCGTAGGCCACTGATCCCGTCTTGTTCCAGAAATAGTACGTTCCGCTGGTACTGTGACAGCCTGTGGTCGCTGTATCATGAATCATATTATATGGCAATGTCTGTCCAGGTTCGCTTACCTCTGTGGTTAGCTATACTATGCTGTATACCACACAGTCACACACACACAGCACGTGATGCGATAACGCCATAGTAATTTGAATAGTGGTTTATTTACATATGAAAGGATCATTGCTGTCTGCTCTGACCTCCACATTTGGTCCATCATAGAATATATAATATGTAAGTTCATTCTTTCCTCACTCTCTCTCACCCAGTATCGAATCTACACCTTCTGACCTTTTAACCATCAATGATCATTCAGGTGTTATAGTCTCTATTTCTGTTGTTTCTTCCTTATAATTTCTTATGTCTATTTGTTATCTATCATCTCAGTGTTCAGGTTATCTATTGGTAGACCGGGCCTCTCCGGGGATGTTGTTTTCCCTTTCAACACTGAAGAACAGGACTACTGTCTAAATGAAATAAAGTTCACCCTACGTACCTTCTCCTTTCTGAATAATAACTAACTCACACCGTTTCTCCTTCTAGACAAGAATTCCCACTATTCAGTATTTCGGGTTAATCATTACCCAAAACACTTCTTGTCCATGAAATAATTATCATCTAAACTACTTGAATACGCCATTAACATGGCTATCCGCGTATATGCGGCTTCCCTCTCTGCCTCACGCTTCTGGACTGCCCGCTGAGAAAAGCGTGATTCACTAGATTTATCGTTCACCTCTGTCATGCGCAACATTGTTCGCGCATCTCCTTTTTTGTACTCTATCTGAACCTTCCCATTCCTAATTCTACTTATTCATTCCCTTTGACTGTAAATCGTTCCCCAACTGCCACATTATCTCCCTTTCTCCCCTAAAAATAAATTATTTATCCGTAGGAGAAAAAATTTATTTTAACGACTGTACCAGCCATTATTGTACTTAACTATGTATCAAAACAAAAACAATATTCTTAGCAATGTGCTGTTACAACCCTAGCTCAGCACATTACCAATTACTATCTGTGTCAAAGGACAATTTCCCTTTACATAACACAATTAAATTATACTGAGAACGTACATTCATCAACATCTCGTTCCCATTTATGACCACTCATCTTTGCTTTTTCTCCTATCTGCTCATATTACATGATTTCAAAAACATACATTTGACATGTTATACATTCCACTTCCTTAGTGGTCTTCACTTCTTTTTTTTCACATCACTTAGCATGTCATTATTTTCTTACATTACAACATATTATCATAACAAAACTGAGGAATAACTCTTTTCCCGTCACTTTTCTTAAGTGACCTTTCCTCTTCACATTTATGACTGTTCCTAACCCTCGTCTTTCTCACTCACATTCTGCCAACTGTGTACTTAACCATACAAAGTTTATTTCCTTTTACACATCCAGTCACTCCTGTTGTCATACACGTAAACTCCTCATATAGTATTATCTTCTGTCACCACACACCCGGTGTGAATTGTCTGGCCTTCCTCTTCTCTCGTATAAATCCAAACATGTCTTCTGTCATGTCTCCCTATATACATAGTTCATGATGGCGTGAGCCATTTACTATCATGGCAACACTGAATTGCCATCCTCCTATCCACCCTTTGCTAACTAGACTCCTGTCCTTGGTCTACTACGCAGAAATATTTGAAACTTCTTAGGTCTACCTATCTTAAACCGCGTTGTCGTTTTGACCTACTTGCGTATTTTTCTGCTGCTGACCTGTCACTTGACTTCTTTTCCCACAACACTGTCTCCCAGTGTCTGAATTTCTGTTGTATATGTTCGGTGAGGGTTATCCTCAATAGACTCACATTTGTAGTCTGATAAACACCGCACTTAACGTTTTATATGTTTTTCGTTCCCTCCCTGGAACTTCTCTTTGTGCTATCTCCTTTTTCTTTCTCCACAACACTGTCTCTCCATGTCTAAATTTCTACTGTATATGTTCGGTGAGGGTTACCCTCCATAGACTTACATTTGTAGTCTGGCAAACGCCGCACTTAACGTTTTTTATATGTTGTTCGTTCCCTCCCTGGAACGTTCTCAACACATTTTTTTCTCTTCATGTATTACGGAGAAAAAAAAATGATTTCTCCCCAAAATCTTCATAAGACTCGCTCACTGCCGCAAAAATCTCTCTTTGCCATTTGCTCCATGGCTTCTCACTTCTACATAAGTTCCTTCTAGAACTATCTCTTCTATATGTCCGTGCCATCCTTCCTGTGGCTTCTCAATATTCCCGTCACTTCTCCGTGACTCTCAATTTTCCCATATTTATATATCTAAGCGATTCTCTGTGTTCGCCATCTCCCATGGCCCTTAATACCTCACCGTCCAATATCTCAATTACTCTCTTAATTTCGCCATCTCTTTTAAGGCTCTTCTTCTTCTCACCTAATATCCTCGTCATTTTTCATGACCTTTTATCCCTCATCTCCCCCTCTACTTCACTTAATATCTATTTTTCTTTTTCCTTTATTTTTCTTCTGACTTCATGACGATTTGCCTGCTCTGCCTTTTCTATCCACCTTTTCCTGTTTGCATCATCTATCATTTTCGTCAGAACCATATCAATTTCAATTCTCGTTTCTGGAAAGTTTATATGATATTTTCCCTCTAGCACTCTCCAAACCATGCTTCTTGAGAAGTTAAAATCAGGCCGATATATGGTGGATTCTATTACATTCTTCAACTCATCCATGCTTGGTTCAACTATTTTGGTAATTTCCTTCGTATTTGTCTGATTTATACATCCAAGCTTCTCTTTCCATCGTTTATCCGCCTCCCTCCATGCAGTCTGCCTGATTGTCTCTGCATGTCGCATCCACCTTTGTGCATTGTCCGCTATTATTTTCTCCAGATTGTATATTGGAAACTCCCTTTCTCTACTACTATCTCCACATTTACTCCCTTCTTCCTTACTTCCTGTACTACTCTCTTCTCTTCTAAAAGTGCTTTTGTGTCTGTGACTACCGTCACTCTCCTCAGACACTACACTGTCTGAGTCCGTCGACACTGATTCTGAAGACCAGCTCCGTCTACTGCTATATTCTGCTTCATTAACTGTCTGTCGACTTTTTCTCCTGGTCGATCTATACTCTTCTTTGTAATCCTCATTATCTGTGTCTTCCATATCTGTTTCTTCATCCATGATTTCGATCACAAGGTTATGAACTTCTCTTTGCAATTTTGATAAGTCTGTATCAAACTTTACCAACGGGCTGATCACCCGTTTGCCAGTCACTTCGATTACGGAAACAACAGCAAATGGATTGATTTGCCGTTGCCCTAAAGACGCCAATAGGCGTGATGGGAAACAATGGCAAAGAAAACCTATCTGCTGTTGCCCTAAGACGCCAGTAGGCGTAATGGCCACTGACTGCTTTGACGGTCGGCGGTTAAGGATGGAAGAAGAAGAAGTATCAAACTTTCCTTCCAGCAATTTTCGGACCTTCCTTGTCGTCAAGGTGTTAAGATCGGCTCCTTTTAAGGTACCTTTTATTTCCATCCTTATCTCATGTACACTTGGTTCACTTATTTTGGTATTCTCCTTTATCTGATTTATACATCCCGGATCGCTTTTCTCATTTTTCGGCCAATAAATTCTACGGCCTTCGTCGTCCGTTATATGCTCGAGCTCGTCCGACCTGTATCCATATTCGTCGGAGTGCATAACTCTATCCTCCTCCCCACTTGACGAATCGAATTCTGATTCTATGTCAAGCTGGTACTTTTCGTGTACTGTACTTATCTCTTCCAGTCTTGTCTTCCGTACTGCTCTTGGACGCCTATAGGATGTGTCCATGTCCTGTACTTCTTCTATCTTCTCTTTCCTATTGTCCACCTTCGCTGATCTTACTTTCTCTTTCAGTATTATCTGCATCAGTTCATCTTTCGTATTCTTTAACTCGATGCTGTCCCTATGCTGTGGTACCACTACTTCTTTAGCCATTTGTCGGTTCGTCCCTTTTACACGGAGTGGAATCTTAGACTTTCTCGTATTGTCTAACCCATGTGTCCACGTTTCATTTTCTCTCATGACGTCTTTCTCATTGTGTGCTGGCCCCAAGTGTGACGCTACAGTATCAATCTCAGTTTGTGTTTCGGCACTAATCATCTGTGTTTCATGTGTTTCTGGTTCTTGTGTACCAACGCTGACCTTGTCTCTCTGTATGTTTTCCTGTTTCTGGACTGTTGTCCTAACCTGACTTGTCCATGGTCTATTCCTATTACCTTCTTCCTTTATTGTAATATTTTGCTGACCAGATCCTATTATGTTTCTCCACACTCCTAGCGGTTCTACCTTCATTTCCCAACCGTTCTGTGTTCTTATCTGTCACTTCTGTTGGTTTGCTATGTTGATGTTATTTATTTCTATGGACTTCCCTTTTCTAACCTCTCCCATAAAATTCCTAACTGCCATTCTTCTTCTCTTATTAAGTGCGTTACAGTGTGCTCGTGCAGCTGTTTCTGGGATTTTATTTTTGTCATTATTTTCTCTATCACAAGTGTGACAATGCTCTTTCCCCTTCGTATCGTACGATTTAGACTCTGCTTGAAGATCTCTTTCATTAAGTAATGTGTCTAATTGCCTTCTGATAGAGTCTGTGATCAGATCAACAGATGAAAAAATCGCAATTTTAACTTTCTCCAATTCATCTGCTATTATTGACATTGCATATTTGTCAATGTCTGTAAGCCCCTTACGGCATGCATGTGGGTCACCTGAAAATAAGTCTACATTACCTTTTATATTTGCGTATTTAGCACTGTTGTCTACCTTGGCTAATGTGTCGGTAATCGTCTTTATGAGGGCCAAAGTCTGACTGTCTTGCATGTTATGCTGTGTCTGTTCGGCCTGTGCCATCATACAACCTGAAAAATAATTACTTATTTCTACGGTTAACTTAAACTAACTTGCACCTGAAAATGAACGGAAATTTCTCTATTAGTCTTGGATTTCCTGAAAAACAATGTTATGGTTACCAAAACAAATTTTATGCATACACTGTTACAAATCAATATTAGTGAGACTACAATACTAATAATAATGATAATAATAGTAATTAAACAACAGCAATAATATTAATAACAATAATATTACTATAATGTCTAATTAATAAGATAAGAATAATAATACAACAATGTCTAATTAAACTAATTACTTAAGACGTCTTCGTTGGAGTACTCGTTTGTCGCGATGTTGCCCGCGCGTGACCGACTTAACACTATTGTTATATTTTTTTACCATCCGGACTACACACTTTTGTCTTTTCTACACACAAACCTGTCGTGAATCGGTTACTGTACTGCACTCTATGACCTGTCTTAAGACTACTTGCGCGAAACACGTCGACCTGTCGTCTGCTGTGATGATTGTCCCCGTGCTGAAAGATTTGAATGAAAACAATTTGTTTCCGAATTGACGTTACAGGACTTGTGAATATTGTACCCGCTTTGTCTTTGCGACCCCTCTCGTGCAGGAGGCGTGAAGAAAAAAAAATCTTGACCTGATTTCTGAGCTGGCGTCTTCGGTTGACCAGTTCGCAACCTGTCAGCTTCTGTTTACACTTTGACTGTCCTGCCCTCTATCTGCGCTGTTCTGCCGTCTGTGGTTCTTGAAGTCTGTCATCAACCAGTGCGTGTGTTGTACTTTTCTTGGTGAATGACTGATTTCAATGCTGGCTGAGGTTGGTCTCTGCTCTTGAATTGTATAATATGTGGCGTACTTTGCCTTGTTGTGGCAACTTATTCTCGTGTAGTTCGATTTGAAAGAAGAAAATTCCGACTTGGTTTTCGGACCGACGTTTCTGCTTGGCTGGTTCCGATACTGTTCACTTTGTTCTATGTTTACAACTTACACTGTTGTCACTCTGTTTTTTTTTCATGTTATCGAAACTTAAATATGAAATTTTTTTCTTCGTTGTACTCTGCCGTCTGTAGTTGGTGAGGTCTGCCACAGATACGAAAATGTATTATGGTGTCTTCTGTCTGTGTTATTCTGTAGGTATTATCATGGCTATCTGTCGTTCGTGGTTGTTGAAATCTGTTACAGCGTCAAACGTCTCTATGTCTTCTGCCTGAAGCGAAGAGAGATGACCGCATAAAGCATAGTTTCTGAACTCCTGTTTATAAGCAATGTGTGTGTGCTGCTAGAGGTTGGTCATGGCACCAAATTCTATACAGATGTGGCATGCGTAGACATCAGGTTTCCACAGCACATCACGACATAGTCAAGTTGAAATAGTTTTTATTTACATAATGAAAGGATCATTGCTGTCTGCTCTGACCACATTTGGTCCATCATAGAATATACAATGTAAGTTCATTCATTCCCCACTCTCTCTCACCCAGTATCGAATCTACACCTTCTGACCTTTTAACCATCAGTGATCATTCAGGTGTTATAGTCTCTATTTCTGTTGTTTCTTCCTTATAATTTCTTATGTCTATTTGTTATCTATCATCTCAGTGTTCAGGTTATCTATTGGTAGACCGGGCCTCTCCGGGGATGTTGTTTTCCCTTTCAACACTGAAGAACAGGACTACTGTCTAAATGAAATAAAGTTCACCCTACGTACCTTTTCCTTTCTGAATAATAACTAACTCACACCGTTTCTCCTTCTAGACAAGAATTCCCACTATTCAGTATTTCGGGTTAATCATTACCCAAAACACTTCTTGTCCATGAAATAATTATCATCTAAACTACTTGAATACGCCATTAACATGGCTATCCGCGTATATGCGGCTTCCCTCTCTGCCTCACGCTTCTGGACTGCCCGCTGAGAAAAGCGTGATTCACTAGATTTATCGTTCACCTCTGTCATGCGCAACATTGTTCGCGCATCTCCTTTTTTGTACTCTATCTGAACCTTCCCATTCCTAATTCTACTTATTCATTCCCTTTGACTGTAAATCGTTCCCCAACTGCCACAGTACCACCAATAACTGATAGAAGAATAGAAAAGAACGCTCTTCTGAGTATGGCGTTCCCCGACACATAATTATGTGTCCTCCCCCCCCCCTTCCCCCCCCCACCCCCCTTCTATTTCACCATCCCACTTAACTCAGAGTTTACCCTCGATGAGAATTAAATTTAATCTCTCGGGATAAAACTTCCTTTTCATTTAAAATGAATAGCTTTAGCTTTACATTGCATTTAAATGAAAAGGTTACACGTACAGATATAATATGTTTTACATTTACATCTTCACTGTTTGAAAAGTGTTCACAATATAAATTCATTCGTGTTTCATTTACAGTTACACTTGTGGAAAAGTTTGAAACTTCTATTAATTAAAATGAATATTTTCCCATGGACATTTACACTGGTTTAACGCGTGAAACCTTACATTAACATTAAAGTGAATATGTTTAAAGGGACATTTACACTGCTTTGAAAATGTAAGTCTTATGCTTAGTGTCGCATAGAGATTTATGATCAATAAATTTTCTATATTCTTTTCTTTTCTACCCGTGTCCTCTACTTTATTATCGCTCTTTTATCCTTTTCCTGTTTTTCGCATTCGTTCGTTTGCGAATATATATATTTTCCCATTCTAACGTTTACCTGTTTCTTTTCTCTTACTGAGAACGCATTTTATTACGTCAGATGTCAGTCTCTGCAGGTGAGCGAATAGTGCGAAATTCGTCTCGATAGACATGGGATGGCAGACATATCGTCTAACATTTTCATCTGACACGGCGTCCTTCGGCCAGTTTCTCGGCCTGAGGTGTGGAAAGCGCCAGACATACATCGCCCAGAATAGCCGTATGTCGGAGAAGGCGTTAAGACGCGTATTGACAGGTTATGGCAGGCTTCTGAGTTAATGTGAAGTGTTAGGAGAGGGGGAGATACCGGCGCTATTTCGGATTTCTAAATAACGTGGGATGCTTTGTCTGTTTCATATATACTAGCAGGAGTTTAAACGTGACTTCATTCTGTTCTCCAAATTTGCAGTAGACAGGTTGTTTCGTGCTAAAGAGAATAAGCTGTATAGCGAAGTCTGAGTTTGTTTCGGAAATTTTGCCGAGCTTCTAGACTACCAATAAATATAAGCGTATCATTCTACGTTTGTGCGATCACCCGTAGTTCTGTTTGGAGGTAATATTTAATATCTATTATGTTGAGTGATCTAGTGATAAATCGCTTATTTTCATTTTACTAGTTAGATTTCTGTGCAGAAGAAATTAATATTAAGTCTGTTATATTCGCTAGTCGACATGTTACAGTGGAAAGCAGAATATATTATAATTTCTAGCTTAAACTCATGCAGCTGTAAATAAATTTAATTAAACTGCGAATAATCAGTCGAGAATATTTTTACTAACTTATAACTGCACTGATTCATCATTGAGTATTGACGAAATACGTACGTATTTCTAATTCATGATGACTGATTTTGTGAATATAACCTATTTCACGGGAATTTTAAATGATAGACAAGCTCCACGCTTGCAGTTTATAATGTAAGTTATAACCGAGGGAATAGTATGTATAAGTATTTTATATGTTGTTTTCTCTTTATTCAGTGAAACTGGGGTGACCCAACTTTGCCAGCGTTGAGTACGGAGTAGTATCTGTGAAGAACATAAACATTTTATTCTTAAAGACTGGGGTGTATAAAGTAAAACCTGTCTGGCATTGCATTGGCATCCAGAACGACAGAGTACCCATTCCATAAACTTTAAGATTTAAATAAAGTAACGGGCCTATCGCGCCAGATTTAATTCATCCTGAGAGAAACCTCAAGTACATTTCAGCCCTTGTGGCAAGTAAAATATTACAATCAATAAACATTCCGACGGAGTTGTGACTAGTATTTGATGTGACCGAATAAAATCCTATACTGAGAGAAGGCAGTTACCTGACATTCCTAGTTACTAGAAATCTAAGCTATTGACACTTTGCTCGCTGTTAACGTTCGTACCTGGACAATTTTAATGTGACAGAACCAGATATCCCTAAATAAGAAATACCAAGGAAACGTTCCCTGAAGAAGCGAATTCAACCTATCTTTTTGGAGCTGGGGTTCCCTTGGCCAATGTCTAACCCTGGAGATTTTGAATGTGCATGTCCTAAAAATTGTTTGTCCAGAAGTTGCTACCAAAGCTGTAAGTACGAATGAAAGCTAGTGATCACGGCTGACTGAACAGAGTGAATGCAGGACTGAGCGATTCTTTTATTGTTGTATTTCGGCACCCATTTTGCTTTCGTAAATTTCTTATGCAAGTTTTGTTGCTAACAATATTGTCCTTAGGATAGATCAGAGTATCCAAGTCTGTTCATACCTTTAAAGGGAAATCTTAGACTAAATCATATGTATCCGTGACTCTTTGGGGCTATCAATTTTCTTCTAACAGGACTGTGGGCTATACATCGAGGGAAAGGATCATACCAATGGGTCTATCATTCTTGTAGCAATTCATTGACTTTATGACTATTTGTATATGTTCGATGTAATTTTATATGTTGTGATGGAAGTTTATTTTGATAATTAAACTTCACATTTAAACTTAATCAGTGTTGCGGTCAGTTCGTTCCCAATTATCCATATTTTCATTGTCATAGGTTCACGTCTGTGTGTCTATTGTAGTCACTTATGTGTGTGTGTATGGGAGGTATATATATATACTACTCTTTATTATATTAGATTTGTCTGACTAATCTAACTCTGTTGTAGATGATAGGCTGACTGAGAGAAGCTTCTCGAGTGTCAGAGACAGAATCTAATATATTTCCTCCACCTCACTCGTGAAATCTATTTCTATTTTATCACCTCCCACTGAGCTATCACTTATGTCTATGTCTATTCAGAAGGGACCAAACTAAGTCTTAATCACCTATCACAAATCTACGACACTTAGAATGGACATCATTTCTTTTCATCTTTCCCTCCCTGCTCCATAGGGAACCTGGAACTACGTTATGCTTTTAGTTCTCTTTACGAAACTATCAATAAAGCAATCACCAGCCCGTGCAGTGGTGGTTCATGAATCATCATTCTATACGCTGATGTTGCCAGCCTCAAATGACTTTGACATTCAATAGCGAGTTTCACACAATAAAATTCACATGGTAATATATACATATATATGTTAGTTCACATGTTAGTAATAAAATATGAAATGTAAATCAAACTTACGCCAATCCTGGCTACAGACTTGTCGCACAGATGAATAAAAGAGACGAATCTTTCTCTTACAACACGTGTCTGGGATTTCTTTTAATTTTAACATAGATTGCCCCTTCTGACTCCGTGTTTCTACAATTTCCTAGTCCCGGTTGTTCCTTTTTAAAATTTGAAAGAGATTTCCTGTGCTTTATAAGTCTTATCGGGTTCTCCAATAAAAGGTCCGGATAACAATTAGGAATTATGAATCTAGTTCGTCCTCTGGCGAAGGTCTGGTGTCTTGGCGAGCGTGCAAATCACAGAGAGATAAAACTCTGAAATTGTCAGCCTATATTCCCTCCAGTGATGTTATGAATCTAATCAGAAAGATCCAATCATTTCAAATCATGCAGGATAGGCTGTGATATTTCAAAATAGTCCCACGTGAAATGAGGTGCGTTCCTGCAAAGGTCACGTATTACCATATATGGACATCTGATGCCTTGTATACACTCTCACACACACATTTGTAGACTCATATTGTCTAAAATGTAATAAATCCATGATTAATTTTTTTTTAACAAGTACCGGAAGCAATTACATCACATTTGTCTGCCCACCCGTGTCACACAGACGGTAATCTCGTTATCTGTCGTATGAGTGCGCAAACCCCGGGTCTTATCGGTGAATTAAGCCGATAGCGTAGACCGATGTAAGTTTTAGTCGGCCGCGCCTGTAACCACAAATCTGGGTAGCACTCCTTGCAAATGTGACATTTATCACCTACAGGGCGATTTGATAAAATCAGATATCTGCTACTTAGCAGAAAAAATAAAGAAAGAAAGAAAGAAAAGTGCGATAATTGACAGCACCTAATAGAAATCAGTACCACAAATGTACCGATACTTCCGGAGAGAACCAAAGAACGATAGAGGTCGCCCCGTTTCGGCACAAGGATTTTGCAATTTGATTTCATCTGCATACGTTAGATTTTCGTCATGAGCAAAAAGTTACTTTTTGCATTACATTACCAAGCTTTTATCAGGAATTCTAGTCTTTTTCTATAATAGTAATGTATTTACAGAATACATTTATAGCTTGCTCTTTACTAGGTGATACACTTCTGTATTTATAACTTGAACTGTATCTAGGTGATAATCTGATGTACTCCTGTATTTATAGCTTGAACCTTATCTACGTGCTTCGCTGATGTATTTATGTACTTATAGCTTGCTCCTTACTATGTGATTACTTGATTTATTTCTGTACTTATAGCTTGCTCCTTACTAAGTGATTACTTGATGTACTTCTGTACTTATAGCTTGCTCCTTACTAAGTGATTACTTGATGTACTTCTGTACTTATAGCTTGCTCCTTACTAAGTGATTACTTGATGTACTTATGTACTTATAGCTTGCACCTTACTAAGTGATTATCTGATGCACAGGTATTTATAGCTTAAACTTTATCTAGGTGATTATGTGATGTACTTCTCTATTAATAGCTCGGACCTTATCTACGTGCTTTGCTGATGGATTTCTATATTTTCCTTAGTACGCGCTCGTTATCCAATATAGATACATTCTCGCTATTTTTAGCCACATATATTGGAAAGCCGTATGCTAAATCAACTCTCTATATTGTTTTAGTATATAGGTTGACGCGTGCTTTTCCCAAGAAATCCAGAGTTTTTCCCCGTAAATCCAATATTTGAATAGTTTCGCATTTCATTATATCTTTTTTTCCGTGGTCTTTATGTTAAGGCGAGAGGTCTGTCTGTCTCTATTTTTCTTCTATTCAATTTTCTTGCCTTGTTGGATGTGTCTCGGGTCTCCAACATTTCAGACTTCCATTTTCACGACTTGCCTCCAATTGCTGGCGAATTTTAAAAATGTGAGATCAGGCATTCGAAATGTTCAAAATGTGATTTGGCCTCAAAAAATTGAATAAAAACGAAATAGAAAAAATTTAATGAATGAGTTAATGGATAAATAAATGAAATCTAACGTAGGCAGAAAACGAAGGATTGGATGAGAAAGAGGCTGAAATTTGAAAACAAGAAAGAATAAAGGAAGATATAAAGGTATAGGGAAGAAATGTTTATTCCTTGCAGGTTTTGCCTTCTAGTAGCGAGGCACGTTTCTTTCAACCTAGACATTAGTCCGTTGGTTACATCGGAGCGCAATTTGCCATTCAAAAATATGTGAACTCTGTTAACTGAATTCCTGAGTTGTTTTAGAACGTACTTTGATAAATACTAAGTCCTGAAATATAAACCCGATCTACCAGTAAGCAGTTTGTTGCTACCCTACAAGGCGTGATGGCCACCGACTGCTTTGACAGTCGGTGGCTAAGGATCAAAGAAGTCCTGAAAAGGATCAGCAGCGTCTATCTGCTAGCATGATCCTGCAAAGGATTTGTCCTGAAAAGGACTGCAATCCTCGCTAACGCTGCACGTACCTCCTGAAGAGAAGAAATAAGTGCGACGAACTTAAGCAAATTAGGAGTCTTTCATAACATTCAATAAACCTCACTCTTACCATCCTTCGCCCTCCACCCCTTATAAAATACAGCGGTATAATGTCACCTCTTCCGCATTTCCAGATCCGGGTAATGAACTGGAGCCAATTTTCGACATTGCCGCCAGATGGCACTGACATTCACAGTCCCTGGGTGCTCATATTTGTCAGCGCGGAATTTCCACACAAACTAGATCAGCTAATTTGCCTGTGTCTCCCTCTGTACTGTTTATGGAAACAACTGGAGTTTTATTTTGTTATTTTTAGACTTGTTTTTTGAGAAGACATCAGTCCTTATGTGGCTTCACTCTCTTTTTTTATGCATGCGTTTTCTCTCTGAACAACATTTTGTCTCTCAAAACTTAACATTATCTCTCTCTCTCTCTCTCTCTCTTTCTCTCTCTCTCTTTTCTCTCTCTCTCTCTCGCTCTCTGTTTTGTCAGAAGGTACTGAAGGTATCCATTACGTGTGTTTTGTCTAGTCTCCATACCTCCGCCCCTTTACTTTTTTGCAGACTTCATTTTGTCTTTGCAATTTCTACTCTTGCGTCTAATTGTACCTTTTTTTCGATTTTATTATGTCTGAAGGTATCAGTTTCTCTTGTTCCGTCTAGTCTCCTGTCTCTTATAATTTCTTTTTTCGACCATATTTTGTCTGAAGATAATCAGTATCTTTTGTTCCATCTAGTCTCCTATCTCTTATAATTTCTTATTCGATTTCATTTTGGCTGAAGATAGCCGTTTTATTTGTTGCATTTCTCATTTCGTCGCTCTCTCTCTTTCTCTCTCTCTTTCTCTCTCTCTTTTTCTCTCTTATTCTCTCTCACTTTAATTCTCGACTTAGTTTGTTTCAAAGTCAACAGCTCTTCTTATTTAGTCAAGTCTCTCACTTTCTGTGGCTCTAACTCTCTCTCTCTCTCTGTCTCTCTCTCTGTGTGTCTCTCTCTCTCTCTCTCTCTTTGTCTCTCTCTCTCTCCTCTCCTCTGTTTCTCCCGTTCGAGAAATTAAATTCATTCTTTTGAGTTTAATTCTGGCAATGTTATCTTCATTTTAAAAAAAGATTGCGGGGGGGGGGGGGGGGGGGGGGGGGGGGGGGGGGGGGGGGGGGGGGGGGGGGGGGGGGGGGGGGTGGTGTTTCCAGTGCTCTGTTTTTATGTCCGTATCTCGGTTACTTAATTTTTTTCCTTCAAGTCTTTCTTAACTGTCCTTTCCACGCTTTCTTTCTTCTGTCTTCGTCTTTCTGGCTCCACGTTTTAACCACGTCTGCTTCATGTCCCCTCAGTTCTTTTACTTGTATTTTTCATCTTGTCTCTTCTTTGTGTTTTTCAGACTATGAATTTATTCTTCGTATATTTCCCGCGTCGTCTCTCCTCTTTGTGTATTTCCCGTCGTCTCTCTTTTTTTTAAAATATGTTTCTCGCGTTATCTCTCTTCTTTGTATATTTCCCAACGTTATCTCTCATCTTTGTATTTCTCTCGCCACGTCTCATATATATATACAAACAAACACATATAAATATATATATATATATGGCAGTGTATGATTGTTTGTTTGTTTGTTTGTTCTTTATACAAATATTTATGAATTGAAATTTATTCATGGAAAATGGCTGAGCTACTCTTTGTGGTCTTGAGGGTAATGACATGAGGTTATTTTTTAGCAGGTCATTTTGTTTTTGACAGAATTATTTTTTAAAATATTTTTCGTTTAAATTAGGGGCTGAAATCAAAGGAAATAAGATAATGTAAGAAACCAAGGGAAATCCAAATTAAAAAAAAAAAAAAAAAATTTACTTTTACAGGTTTGCAATGTCAATCTATATTAGTTTACAATGCATATTACAGATGTTATTTACACACTTATGCTTTAACTGAAAATTTTTTTAAAAACTAGTTTTATTTAGAATTTCTGTTTATTTGACTGTGTAAATTTAAGGGAATTAATTTTATTTAAAGCGGATTTAAAAGCAGACTTAGTTTAACAAATTAGATTCTAACAATTTGTATTATTATACACTAAAAGAGCAAGGTTTTTTTTTTCTATTTGGAATTCATTCATAACCCTCCACTCCCAAAGGAGCATATGCCTTCAACAAACACATGCCAAGTCCTCTTGTCACGTGCCATCATCTCAAGTACTTTCCACGTTCTCCTTCTCATTTTCCCCTCTGTTTCCAGCTCTCTTCTCCATGTGCTTCTTGGTCTACCTCTGCTTCTCTTGCCCTGGGGATTCCAGAACAAGGACTGCCTTGTAAAGCTATTAACAGGTTTCTTCAGTGTGTGTCCTATCCATCGCCATCGTCTTCTTCTCATCTCGTGTTCCACTGGCACTTGTCTAGTTCTTGTCATCAGTTCCACGTTGGTAACCTTGTCATACCATTTTAATCCCTCTATTCTACGCAAGCACCCATTTATGAAAGTCTGTAGCATTTTGGTTGTTGTCTTTGCTGTTCTCCGTGTCTCAGAGCCAAACAATAGGACTGACTTCACATTTGAGTAGAAGATTCTTATTTTCGTGTTGGATCCGATTTCTCTTGATCTCCATATATTTCCCAATGCAATGAAAGCTCCTCTTGCTTTTTGTATTTTTATTTTGATATATAAATATAACCAACGGACTCTGTCTAGGTTGTGCGGGCGCGACTCGCCAAAACGGGACAACATTTTATCATTAAATAAATTCTACTGAGGCAACATTAAATCGGACAACACGTCATTTATATTTGGACATACGCCTGAATATAACGGACGGACCCTGTGCCTTGGTTGAGCAGAACGAGGCCTCGCCAAAAGAGATAAACTTAAAACCAAACAAATTCTGAAAAATGGAAACGTTCCCAGACGGTTAGGTCTTTTATATTTGGACATGAGCTCTAATATAACCAACCGACCCTAAGTCTAGGTTAAATAGGTTGTACCTCGCCAAAACGAAAACAGAATGTACTGAAATAAAACGCAAGGTCGCTTAAATTTAGACATTCGCCCAAATATAACCAATGGGCCCTGTATCTTGAACAAACGGGCTTGCCTCGCTAAAAAGAGTTAAATGTTGTTTAAAAGAAAAAAAAATTGATAAAGTTAGTAATCAGATTATTCCAGACCACGTGCTCTTTGGACATGCGCCTTAAGAAAACTGACGAACCCAGTGTTTAGATTGAACTAAGCGTGTCTCGCGAAAACGAGGTAACGATTTATTTTTAAAAAAAAAACAACCGCTAAATAAGGTACACAATAAGCCATATCAAAAGGTCTTTTTATTTGGCAAGAGCCCGCTTATAACCGACGAGTTCCTGCGCCTCGGTTGAACAGTGCACGTCAAAACCAGGAAAACATTTTATTTGTAAAAATACACCTCAAAGCTAAACAATACACCAGAGCGAAAGGTTTTTTTTTTTTAATTTGGGCATGTGTCCTAATATAACTGACATCACGGTGTGTCTAGATTGAATGGGTAGCTTCTCTTTTATTTACAAAATACAGCTCAACTTTGTAGTGGTTTTTGATGTTATTGTGTGGTTGCTATGTTATCTAGTGTACTGGATGAGGTCAGCTGTGAAGGCTCCTGAAGATAAAAGTTTATGTGAGTACAGAAGGCCTTTCTGCTACCACTTATGACCTCAAACAGACTTATTCTGCTATTATGTATGTTAGCTACGTTTAATATCTAGGGTAATGAAATGTGATGTGTAGGTAATTTAAATACTCTGACACACACAGGTAAACACTAATTCTAATAATAATAATAAGCTCTATGATCAATCAACTAACACTGGCTTTTGAAGTTAAAGTTATAATTTTTTTTTAATTTATTTAGTCCTGAACCAAATTTTCTTATGGTCAGGACGTATGAAACAATATGTATTTATCAATAAAAGTGCATATATAATATTGCATAATCAAATGAAAATTTTCTACATGGATATATGCTTACATTGGTTAATATTAACACTAACTACAGTGTCTTTGGAAAACTAGTACTGGATGTCGAGTCGGGGTGGTGTCATCATACCCGATCTCTGTTTACAATGTTTATGGTCTTGGAAATATAGAACAGCAGTATAGTTTTTATCAACTAGAATTTGGTTTATTTCTTTATTTGTGGAAACAGTTAGATGAATCTACAGCAGGCCAGATATTCACTTATCTGGCCTGTGACGATGCAGAAAAGAATTCAAGTGGCCCACTCCTCACAAGTGCTGGAGTAAAATGATAGGCTTATAGGCATCCACTCTTGGACCTCTTTAAGCATAGCGTAGTGCCAGACCAGAAACTCTGAAACCAAAATTTGTGCCATGTGTCAACACTCTGCCTACTGCACCAATTTTACACACAACAAAGCAAAGCAAAATTTACAAAAATCGGGTCAGATCTCTCTGACCAACTCAACACATCTCACCCAGGTGGTATCAAATAGTACCAGTTTCCCATGACTGCATTGCATCCGAAATATGTTCATTAGTCTCCTCTTCCATCCAATAAGGTGGGTGATATGTTCCCACTGATCTCAAATATAGATCTGTCTTCTATAGTCCTGGATATGTTTTCCTATATTATTTGTTTGCTTCTAGGCCCTGGACTGTCGCTGAGGACCTAGAATAAGCACTCACTTGTCGTAATCATTTTTCATGATATGGCAGTATCAATCACTCAAAATATTAAATATTAAATAAAAGGGTTAATGAATTTTTCTCCTTACCACAATTCAAAATTGAAAACACAGTTACGTTGTACTAGCAAAACTCAGCTGAGCTGCTGGCTAGATTATGGCGTCCCACTGATAATATATAATATCTCTTGGAAATCACTCTTCTAGCATTAACGAACTGTGTCTATGGACAGTCTTCTATAAAATGGCAATTGCTTCTAGAGTTTTTTCTACAATATAAAATCTTCTGCCCAATCAGCGGACTTCCCCACTACTATTCAAATATTTAAACTACAAAAAAAAAAAAAAAAAACTACACACATTTTTCCTCACTTACTTATACGATTTCGAGACAAAGTTATTTTTAGCTTCTACCCTCCTATCCTGCCCCTAGTCCACCTGTAATGTTTTTCTGCATTTTTAGTCTCAAGGACGTCAAAATGTAACTTTAGTGAAAATATGCACAAATAACTGTTGGCTAGTCTGTATTGAACAATACAGTCTTTCGTCAATATCTTCCGTGTTATCTGTCCGTCTTCGTAATTTAAAATATATTCTTTCTCTGTTAAAGATGGGCTATCAAACTAGCTAGTTTTTATTCTCCTAAACTTATTATTAAGAAAAAACCTACTTTTTTTCAAGGTTCATTTTGAAATTTGTTTTTGTGCCCTAGTTCACGGCGTTTGCCGCTATATTCAAACTAAAACGACTAATTACAGTAAAACGTCCAAGATACGTCTGTTTCTAACAAGAGCTAAGGTCGTTTTTTGTCCATTTCCTTACATTGTGTCAACTAGTGGCGTAATTTTTTTTCTTTAAAACTACAAATTGCGTCTTCTAGACTTAGATTCAAACACGTGTTAAGACCGTCACAATTTTTTTCTTTTATCTCCGTTTCCACCCCGTCTAAAAGATAGTTCGTTTAGTCTGCATATATAACTAGTTAGTTTCAATGGCGCTAGAAAACGCGGACATGGGCGAGAATGTATCAGCATACCTTACCTATATTTTTATCCCTACATGTTATTTTACCTGTTATCTTTATAAATGGAGGAATTTTAACGTTGCATCACTGTAATTTCACCACAAACTTAATGACTAGATCTTTTATATTATAAGTATTTTATACACGTGACTTAATATAACTTATAGACAGTGTGTCATGGAGAACAAAACATTTAAAAATATTGATGCGCACATAACTTTGCTTTTTTCAGAAGTTCTACTGGAGCAGACTCCTCCAGAAAGACACTTTCTTCTTCTTCCGTCCTTAGCCACCGACCGTCAAAGCAGTCAGTGGCCATTACGCCTATTGGCGTCTTAGGGCAACAGCAGATAGGTTTTCTTTGCCATTGTTTCCCATCACGCCTGGTGGCATCTTTAGGGCAACGGCAAATCAACCCATTTGCTGTTGTTTCTGTAATCGAAGTGACTGGCAAACGGGTGATCAGCCCGTTGTGCCCAGAAAGACACAGATTGACATAAACAAACCTCCAACCATTGTTGAATACCTGGCTATATAGACACAGCCGAGCTTCAGAACAACACATAAATCTGAATAATAACTAAAATGTAAAAACATCTTCGTGAATAATAATACAGTACAGCACACGGAACATACGCAATAAGAAAAATTTCACAGAAAATAATAAGCGCTTTATTTTTTACATGCAACACTTTAAATGTTAGAAAAAAAAACGTGCTACGAAAAACAGTAGTAAATATGAGAGAAATGAAGTGGTGGACCATTCTTTCTTGGTGCGCCAGGTCGGACAGGAAAATTATGTCTTATTAATTTGCTTCTTTCAAAAACTCGGAAGCAAAATGAAATCGCTCTTCCGGTTGAACCATTAGGAATAACACTATTTTGTGCGGCTTGCATTTGCAATTACAGTAAACAAGGCCCGAGGATAGTCACTTAAAGCAGCAGTCATTAACTTAAAAGAAAATTCATTTTCACACGAATATCAAAATATCATAGTTTGAGTTTAATATGTTCATAAACCGGGCAGCGCCGGGTACTACAGCAATATCACTTTTCTCTGTGTCTTTCTCTTTCGCTGTATTCCAGTTATTTTTATCTCATTCTGTTATTTCTGTTTCCTTTTTTATTCTTTACGCCCTTTTTGTGTTTCCCTTTTTCATTACCTCGACGTTTATTTCCTGCATTTTCATCTGGTTCATTACGTGACCAAACCAAAAAGTATTAAGCAAAAAGTAGAATTTAGCCTGTTTACGAATGCGTCAATGGAAGAAGATGCATTCTAATATTCATGTCAATGTCCAATTATTTGTCTGATGCATTCAAGAAATGTGTCAAAAACACATCTCCCTTAATTATGTGCTTGTTTTTGTTCCGACACAGAAGCCAATGTTCAGGGATTGGAAAAATTATTAGCATGAAATCAAGCGGAAATTGTACATTAGCTCTGAGGTAATGTAGATTCATTTTTGTGGCAGCTTTATAATTTTTGGTTTCCTCCGTGTGCGGGAAAACATGATAAACTTAACAGATGGAGTGCATTGATGATAAGTAGATAAACTAACAGATCGAGTGGATTGATGATAAGTAAATAATCTAACATATGGAATGGATTGGTAAGTATATAATTTAACAGATGGATTGGGTTGCTGATAAGTAGATGATCTAACAGATGGAGTGGATCGATGATAAATATATAATCAAACAGATGGAGTTAGTTGATGATAAGTAGATAATCTTAACAAATGGAGTAGATTGTTGGTACATAGATAATCTAACAGATGGAGTAGATAGTCGATTAGTAGATGATCTAACAGATGCAGTGGATAGTTCATAGATATATAACCTAGCAGATGGAGTGGATTATTGATAGGTACATAATCTAACAGATGAAGTGAATTGATAAGTAATCTAACAGATATAATGGTTTTTTGATAGGTAGATAGTCTAACTGATGAAGTGACTTGATAGGTAGATAATCTAATAGATGGAGTGACTTGATGATTAGTAGATAATCTAAAAGATAATCTTAACAGATGGAGTGATGTGATGATAGGTAGAAAATCTAACAGATGAGGTGACGTGATGATAGGTAGATAATCTAACAGATGGAGTGGATTGTTGATAGGTAGATAAGAACAGATGGAGTGAGTTGATGATAGGTAGATAATCTAACAGATGAAGTGAATAAATAAATATTATACACATAAAGGTATGTTTCAGGCGCTCGTGAGAACTAAAGAAACAGAAAACTAGGCAACAGAAAAACAACAGACGTGAATGGCTTACTTGAGAATCGAACCCAGGACCTTCCGAACGGCTTTATTTGTTTAACAGATGGAGTGACGTGATGATAGGTAGATAGTCTAACAGATGGAGTGACTTGATGATATGTAGATAATCTAACAGATGGAGTGACTTGATGATATGTAGATAATCTAACAGATGGAGTGACTTGATGATATGTAGATAATCTAACAGATGGAGTGACTTGATGATAGGTAGATAATCTAACAGATGGAGTGACTTGTTGATAGGTAGATAATCTAACAGATGGAGTGACTTGATATGTAAATAATCTAACAGATGGAGTGACTTGATGATAAGTAGATAATCTAACAGATGGAGTGACTTGATGATTTTTGTTTTCTTAGCCATCGGCACTTGGGCTTTCAGCCCTTCGGTCAAATGACATGTCATTGCGAGGCTGGGGAGCCTGTGGACTTCCCTTCCAACCCGGTCAGGAGCTTCGCTCCTTCCCATCCACAGAGGGATTATCTCAGGAGCCGTTCAGGTTATTCATTCAAAATCCCGGTCGATGACACCCTTCAAATGCACACGCCCGGGCTTGAACCTTGAACACCTGATCGCTAGCGCAATGTGGTAACCATTACACCAGCGCGGCTTCCTGTGACTTGATGATAGGTAGATAATCTAACAGATGGAGTGACTTGATGATAAGTAGATAATCTACCAGATAGAGTGAGTTGATGATAGGTAGATAATCTAACAAATGAAGTGACTTGATGATAGGTAGATAATCTAACATATGGAGTGACTTGACGGTAGGTAGATAATTATCTACCTATCATCAAGTCACTCCATATGTTAGATTATAATCTAACAGATGGAGTGACTTGATGATAAGTATATTGGTAAATGGTTGTAGTCAATTGATTAGCTAGTAAGTTTGATGGTATTCTCGGCGGTGCTAGGGATTGGTTGGCTGATTCTCTATGGAGAAAAAAGCTTGGCGTGAATTAGATAAACCTTTTTTGTTCTGTCCCATTCGCACAAAGTCTTTCCACGTCCTATTTATCCTGTTCATGCAAGCCTTCAGTTCCCTGCTCCGTGTGTATGTGTTTTTGGGGCTCCCTTTATTTCTCCTGGAGCCACGGTAGCACAGTGGTTAGTGCACTGGCTTCCTAGCTCGGTGGTCCATGGTTCGATCCCCAGTTGAGGTGGTGATTTTTTAGACCGCAAAACGGCTCCGGGGTCTACCCAGCCTCATGAATTGGGTACCAGAGCAACTCTGGGAAGGTTAAGGCGGCCGGCGTGATGCTGGCCACATCACCCCTAGTGTGCCGATGGTCAAGAAAATACTTCAGGTCAGGGCCGGATTATGGCAAGAGGGGCCTCTAGGCTTTTTGGTGTTTGGGCCCCTCTTCATCTAATAGGCACTAATTTTAATTTTGTTTTCTCCAAACACCTTATCATGGTGATGGTATATACGAGTAGAAGTATTATTAACAGACTGGTATATTAGTTTGTTAGTATTGCTTCCTCTTTTATTAATAATAATTTTATTAATGTTTAAAAGTATTATTTTTCTTAGTATGAAGCTAAACACAGTAAACACATTTTATTGAAAAATCTACGGATTTTTTAATTTATGTAACGTAAGCAGGGCCCCTCAGAGCTCCGGGCCCCTAAGCTTCAGCCAACTTAACCTAATGGATAATTCGGCCGTGATTCAGATGTCTCCTTTGCATGAAATCTGCACCAACGTATTATTGTGCACTTGCAGAAGTGGTTTATGTAGTAATTTGTCTTGCGAAATGAGATTGTCCGCCTTCTTGCACTACCTCGTAACCGTCGTCTCCTCCGACAAGCTTGAAAGAGAAGTATTCCTTTTTGGTTTGTCTCCTCGGAGGACACCCCCTTGGGCATGACACTGGGCCTGTCTCATATTCATTCATTCACGTATTTATCCCCCTTCAGCTCCCAAAGGATCATGGGCCTTTAACAAATTCCCGCCATGTCCTGTTTTTCTGCGCCATCCTGTAACTGTTCCAGGAGGTTTGGACATTGTGACATTTCCATATTACCCATCACAGTCCTCTCTCATTTCACAAAATCGTATGGCTAGAAATAGGGTCTGGTTACCCCGTCCTCTGTCTGTTTTTTTTAAATTCCGTCAGTGTCAACTGGAATTGTAGTTCGCAGAAATTCATTTCCGTATTGAGACCGGCCTCCGGAGAGAAAAATTAAAATGAGTTGTCAACACAATATTTTGTCAGCCGTACAATACAGACAAGTATAAACATTAGATTTATATGCAAAGAGATAATTGCACAAGTTACGGAAATAAACGAAACAAGTTATTTATATGTAAATATAGCAGGACCACCACTTGGATGGAGTAGGATCTTGGTCAGCTCTGGTTCGCTGACCCTGACGCAAGCAGTCAAGCTATGGGTCTCTGACTGCATGCATCACTTGTGCTGCGTCTTCGGGATTTTTAGACTGCAGATGGCTCCGGTGGTCGACCCAGCCTCATGAATTCGATACCAGAGCAACTTCTGTGAAGGTCAATGCGGCCGGCGTGATGCTGACCACATCACCCCTAGTGTGACGATGGTCAAGAAAATATGGGCCACACACCACATTCCCAATATGCCTTAATGGGCGTGTAACGGGATCTTTTTTTTATCCTTAAGAGATAAAGAAAAAATATGATTACTGCTCCCTCGGGTGTGTCGAAAGAGGCTATTAATACGCTGTTGTTCATGGAGCTAGCAACATCTTCATGTAAAACATAGTTCGTACAGATAGGACAAATGAAATCTATCGACCCGGGCGAGAACATTTGAAGATTTTCATCGACCGGGATTTGGACTGGATTAACTCGAGCCCTGGCGAGTACATTTGAAGGAGTGTCGTCGACCAGGGACTGGCGGCTTCTGAGCCGACCCAGCTCTAGTGGGTACCTCCGAAATCGGCGAGTATCTGCCTGAATGGCGAGGGACACCTGTCTCTGTGCAAGAAAAATGGGATACTCACGTAAAATCACTCTCAGGTTAGACATTAACCTGAGATTTCGCCTCGAGTAATAGCGGGCGTACGAAAAAAAAAAAAATCATTACCTAATGAGCAAAACTAAGATGAGTTCTTCTTGCTTGAGCAGAATTGAAAGGATTTAAATTATATCAGAAGATTACAATCAATCCTGACATACGGAAGTGAGGCATGGATAATTAGTAAACACTAGAGACGACGGAGATGTGGATTTACAGAAGTAATCCCCTATATATATCGAATTGTCTAACGTGTCCCGTCACAAACAAATTCCCACCAACTTGTAGTCTTTTACAGAAAAACCCGCGCATTGCGCTGTGAAAACTACTTTGCACGCTGATTGATATAATGAATATTTCTTTCCGTCTCTCAATGGCATTTGCTTCAAGAGTATTCATGTCTGTAATTTTTTTTATTTTTATTTTTATTTTAACGTTTTAAATTAAGCAGACTTAAGTATGAATAAGCATTCCCATCCTATTTTGTAATGCACTTAGCCAGAGAAGCATAACTGACGTCATAGACGTTGTGTCATTGATTTACTTCCGGAGGACAGTGGAAATGAATAAATCAACCACAGGAAAATTAGTGCCATGGTCAGGACATGCAGCAGAAAGGTAAAAGGTCAAGGTAGTCCCATCGCAGATACTGCTGTAGGGGAGTGAAGTGTTAGAGACTTCACTATACTAAATCTAGCATCGATAAGTGGGATGACCAGTTCCCTTCCTCACTGCCTTTTCCTTCCCTAACTCAAGAGAAAAGTCAGGTACCCATTTACAGCTGGGTAGACTGAAGCGTGTCGATAACGCGAGTCGAACCCTTTGCTGCGAGAGGCGAGCGCTCTAACAACTCTGACAATCGAACGCAGCAGAGAAAGCACAACATTGTTATGTTTCCCGCCATGTGTTGATGGGTCGTCTGTTCTTAATATGCTAATTTGTCACGTGTCGTTTTGGTTCCATACTGACGTACGGACGTTTGAGTTAAGGTGAGACCAGATAGGTCACTCAATCTTGCAATCAAAGAATGAAAAGACCATATATCACGAAAAAGCCTATTGTATGGTTCTGAAACATGGAGATCCAAAACAAAAGCAACCCAAAAAAGCTGCAGACAGTTATGAATAACAAAATCTCCAGCAGGCCAGGTTTGCACTTAACTGGCCTGTGACGATGTAGTACAGAATTCTGGTGGCCCACTCCTCTCAGTAGCTGGAATAAAATGTTAGGCTGCACAGACACCCGCTTTTGTACTTCTATAAAAGCATCTGGCACAATCGTAGTGCCAGATCAGAAACTCTGAAACAAAATTTGTGCCATGTGTCAACACTCTGTTTACTGCGCCACTCTTACACACAACACCACAAAACAACATTACACAGATTGGGTCAGATCTCTCTGACCAACTTAGCACATCTCACCCAGTTGTTATTAATTAGTACCAGTTTCCCAAGACTGCCTTGCATCCGAAATATGTTCAATAGTTTCCTCTTCCATTCAATAAGGTGGGTGATATGTTCCCACTGATGTCAATAATAGATCCGCCTTCCATAGTCTTAGATAGGTTTTCATATATTATTTGTTTGTCTCTAGGCCCTGGACTCCTGCTGGGGACCTAGAGCAAGCACTTACTTGTCGTAATCATTTTTCATGATATGGCAGTATCAATCACTCAAAATATTAAAATAAACAAGATAAATGCTTTTTCCCTTACCACAATTCAGAATTGAGAACACAGTTACTTAGTACTAGCAAAACTCAGCTAAGCTGCTGGCTAGATTAGGGCGTCCCACTGATTTTTATTTAATAATTCCTGGAAATCACCTCTAGCAGTAACGTACTGTGTCAATGGACAGTCTTCTATCAAATGGCACAAGTGTGCGACTCTTTCTCAATAATATGAATGCTTTTGTCCAATCAGCGGACTTCCCCTCTAACTTTTTCAAATATTCAAACTAAAAGTCAAATTTCAGTCCAGTCTCAGTCTAGTATGTAGTATTTTTTCCAAAATTACACTTGTTTTTTGGACTAACTACATGAAAAAATTACACAAACCTGCCCCACTAAGTTATTTTTAGCTCCTATCCTCCGACTTTGCCCCTCGTTCATCTGCAGTTCGATTTTTGCATTTTTAGTCTCAAGGACGCCAAAATGTAACTTTAGTGAAAGTATGCACAAAAAAACTGTTCGCTAGTCTGATTGGAACAATACGGTCTTTCGTCAATATCTTCCGTGTTATCTGTCCGTCTGTGTAATTAAAAGTATATTATTTCTCTGCTCAAGATGTGCTATGAAACTAGCTAGGTTTTATTTTCATAACTTTATTATTAAAGAAAAACCTACTTTTCTCAAGGTTAGTTTTTGAAATTTGTTTTTGAACCTTCGTCCACGGCGTTTGCCGCTGTATTCAAACAAAACAACTAATTACGGTAAAACGTCTAAGATACGACTGTTTCTAATAAGAGCTAAGGTCGTTTTTCTACCAATTCCTTACATTGTGTCAACTAGTGTCGTGATTTTTTCCTTTAAACTACAAATTGCGTCTTTTTGCCTTTTAGATTCAAACACGTGTTCCGACCGTCATAATAATTTTTTTTCTTTTATCTCCGTTTCCCTCCCGTCTAAAAGGGTAAACCGTTTAGTCTGCATGTTCCAACTAGTTAGTTTCAATGGCGGTAGAAAGCGCTGGCGTAGGCGAGAATGTATCCTCGTATCTTACGTATAATTTTATCCCTACATGTTATCTTACCCGTTATCTTTATAATTGGAGATATTTTAACGTTGTATCACCGTATTTTTCACCACATTACGTAGAACAGAAGGACCGAAGTACTATGACAGGTTCACTAATGTGGAACTGTTGACAGGATCACTAATGTGGAACTTTTGACATGATCACTAATGTGGAACGTTTGACAGGATCACTAATGTGGAACTTTTGACAGGATCACTAATGTGGAACTGTTGACAGGAACCAGACAAGTTTCAGTGGAACAAGAGATGGGACGAAGACGTTGGAGATGGATAGGACACACACTGAGGAAACCTGTTGATAGCATTACAAGGCAGTCCTTGTTCTGGAATCCCCATGGTAAGAGATATAGAGGGAGACCACGGAACATGGAGAAGAGAACTGGAGACAGACATGAAGGAGGTGTAGAAGTCATGGACAGACTTTGAGCTGATGGCACGGAACAGCAAGACTTGATATAAGTTTATGGAAGACCTATACTCCTTGTTGAGTTGAATGATGGTGATGATGATAGCAGTAAAGTTGTCTGAGGTATCAACTATCCATAATATACTGTCTTTTGCTTAGTGTCGTAAAACGTGTGTGTAAACCCACTTCTTTGTTAACAAGTATGCCCAGCCAATCCACGTTCAACAGACTCTGAGCCAGAATAAATTACACGAAGTATACGCCATCTCGTTCCCCCAGATGGCGGCAGACAGAATAAAATTAGGCATAAGCCCTGTATTTCGGGACTCGGTCACGGAATGTACGAAACCGCCGAGAACCAATCAAAAGAGTTCCTTACGCACTGGCAGATTCCTTGCGTCTACCTATATAAACGGGCGCATTTTATTATTTAAAAAAATACACACACAAACACGAAGGCCAGCACCACCGACTGGGGAAAGAGAAAGCTGTCAACATTGATTTATTCCTTACCTGCGTGACCGGGCACTCTTGCTTCACTAAAGTCGAGTCCAAATCTGGCTTGTATTAATCTTAGAGGGTTTATTCGTGTCATCCAACCTGAGGTCGTATGTTCGAGTCAATCCAACTGCCTGGAACTTCGCATGAGCACAGTGATTGTACCGGAGCTACATCCTTAGTCCCCCTCAATCTTGGGTGGGCTAAAGGAACGATCATCAGCGGGTGTTGTGTGCAACAAATTAGAAAGGACAGAACTGTTCTAAGAGATGAGTACACATTAGTACCATTTCCGTCGGCAATTGTGAGCAAGTTACGGTCAAGGAAGAAAAAGTGATTTAGCGTAGTGAGAGACAAGATTAACAGCACAGCTGATAAATTTTCTATAATAAATTAACAGCACAGCTGATATCTATAATTTTGCTCCTATAATTGGAAGACTTGTAATATATATAAATATATATATATATATATATATATATATATATATATATATATATATATATATATATATGTATATATATATATATATATATATATATATATATATATATATATTTATATCTATATATATATCTATTTTTATATATATCTATATATATATATGTATATATATGTATATATGTATATATGTATATATGTATATGTATATATATATATATATATATATGTAAATATATATATGTATATATATATATATGTATATATATATATATATATATATATATATATATATATATATATATATATATATATATATATATATATATATATATATATATATATATATATATATATATATATGTGTGTCTGTGTGTGTGTGTGTGTGAGTGAGTGAGTGAGTGAGTGAGTGAGTGAGTGAGTGAGTGAGGTGAGTGAGTGAGGTGAGTGAGTGAGTGAGTGAGTGAGTGAGTGAGTGAGGTGAGTGAGTGAGTGAGTGAGTGAGTGAGTGAGTGAGGTGGGTGGGTGGGTGGGTGGGTGAGTGAGTGAGTGAGTGAGTGAGTGAGTGAGTGAGTGAGTGAGTGAGTGATTGATTGATTGATTGATTGATTGATTGATTGATTGATTGATTGATTGATATGTAAACTTACAAATCCATTACATTTCATCTTCCAACATCCACCCTGCAGCACAAGAGTAGATAGTGTATATACTTAATAAATAAGGAAATTGTATTTGAACGACTTGTCAATTTCATAATTGTTAAGTGAAATCTGTTTCCTCGTTTTAATATCACAGTTAGTTACACAGCCATGTGGCATTTTATGACTGTCTCCACTCTACTAATTTTTCGAGATCAGATCATTCACAGCCGTAACTAATTTGTGATACCAGTAGTTCTCTCATACACTGGGACTTCACCATTTTCGTGCAGAAATTCTATTTCTGTATTGTCAGTACTATACTGATCCTAGAGCCAATAAAAACCTCATGCTACACTTAGTTATATAGCAATTAACTGTAGCACTAGATAACTATCTATATGTCTATTGTAGCCTTTACTTACAATAGAAGTAATACTAATGCAGTTGCAGCTCTTTCCTCCTCCCTCTATTTATAGGTTTCCCCTCTATTTTCTTACCCCGGAGATTCAAAAAGATAGACAGCCTTGTGAGGCTATTAGCTGGTTTCCTCAAAGTGTGTCAGATCCAACGACAACGTTTGTGCCTCTGCTGTTGTTCCACTGATATTTGTCTGGTTCTTTCCATTGGTTCTACATTGTTCTTGTCGTACTTCTTTTTCGACGTGTAGGCGACCATCACTCTCCACAACTTCTTGTCCACAGTGCAGTATCAGATCTGTTCATGACTTCTTTCCATGCCTGATGCTAAAATACTAAAATTGATCAGCTTATAAATGTTTATGTTGGGGATGATGATGCCATTGTGTACACTGATGGGTCTGTAATCTGTGGTAATAAATCAGGGTGGGGCTTCTCTGCTAGAGTAAAGGGCAGAACCGTCGCTGAACATAGCGGGTCTTCCATTATAACAACCTCCAGCATGAGAATGGAGGTAGAGGCAGTTTCTGCTGCCTTAAGATGGCTGTCTGAGACTAACAAAGGCAGTTATTGTATCACTCACAATCCATGCTTCGAAAGATCCAAAATGGATGGCTCCGACATGAATGGAAAACCTCCATCGAATCTTCAAGAACTGATATGGATCTACTGTCCTGATCATACAGGGGTACGGGGCAATGAAAGAGCTGCCAGACTAGCTTCAAGAGCACCCATAGAAGGTGAACTGAACATGGATGAGTGAGAAATACTGAAGGCAATTCATGATCGCCGATTAGAGAATGACACTGCAATCGATGAATCATCAAGGTTACAACCACTACTATCACTACTATTACCACCACCACCACTACAACCACTACTTTCACTACTGCCTCAACTACAAACACTACTGTAACTACTACCACCATTATTACTACCACTGCAACTAAAACCACTACTATCACTAATACCACCACTACTACCATTACAACAACTACTATCACTACTATCACCACTATTAGTACCACTACAACCACTACTACCACCACTACTAACACCACTATTACTACAACTACAACAACTACTACCACCACTTTTACTACCACTACAATTGCAACCACTACTATCACTACTACAACCACTATTACCAGCACTACCACTACTACTTACTTAGTCGTTCCACTTCTACCGTGAGGTGTAGAGTTTGGAAGAGAGAGCGCCAGACTATCCTAGATGGAGACATGCATTACAAGATGTGAAGGTAAGAAGAGGTGCAGATGTGGGAAGCGATCACCATTTAGTAGTAGCAAAACTGAAAGTGAAACTAAGAAGGGCTGGACCAACTGTAACTACACAGAAAAGGTTTGACATCAGCAAATTGAAGGATCCCCTTACCAGAAAAGCTTTTGCGGCCGACATTAAGAAACGATATCAATTTGCCAAAAGCCAGGAAAAGACATTGACTGATGATATAGACCAGAATTTCAACACCATTTCAACAATATATAAGGAAAGCAGCAAATCATGCTTAGGATTCCAGGAAAGGAAGAAGCAAGACTGGATAACACCAGAAACACTAAACACCATAAAGATGAGAAAGGAAATGAAAAGAGAGAAAACAGAAGCGAAGTCCCCCAGGTTAAAGCAACTATATAGCGAACAGTACAGTCAACTGGACAGGGAAGTTAAACGCCAAACCCGAGCCAACAAAAGGAATTTCCTAGACGATCTTGCAAAACAGGCAGAAGAGGCAGCACTGAGAAATGAACAAAGCACAGTATACAAAATAACTAAATTCTTCAGCGGAAAACAAGGTGCAAACAATATTACATTAGTAAGAGATAAGCAAGGAAATCTCATCAAGACAGCAGAGGGACAGGAAACAAGATGGGCAGAGCACTTCAGAGAAACTCTGAACAAGGAAATACCAGAGACACAATTGAATGTTCCTGAGGCTGAAAACGATCTAGATGTAAATACAGACATTCCACGAAAAGAAGAAATCATCACAGCAATCAAAGGGTTAAAGAACGGTAAAGCTCCGGGCCATGATAACTTAAATGCAGAGCTATTTAAGACAGACCCTGAGCTAGCAGCAGAACTATTAGAACCACTATTTGCACAAGTGTGGAAAACGGGGACAACACCATCAGAGTGGAACAAAGGAATAATTGTCAAATTGCCCAAGAAGGGAGATCTTTCAGACTGCAATAATTGGAGAGGAATCACTCTTCTCTCAGTTCCCAGCAAAATACTAGGCAGGATAATTATACAGAGAATTTCAAAGGCAGTAGACTACAAACTGAGGAAAGAACAAGCAGGATTTATAAAGAACAGAAGATGTGTAGACCATATATTCACTCTCAGGAACATTATAGAGCAGTGATCAGAATGGCAAAGACAGCTGTACATAAATTTTGTTGATTTTGAAAAGGCTTTTGACAGCATACATAGGAGAAGCTCTGTATGCATGAATCAGAGGTGCAAAGCCAAACAGTCCCAAAGTTTGCTCCAGGGGACCCTGTCAAACGCCTTTTCCAGATCTATGAAGCAAAGATGGATCTCACTCTTATACTCAAGGGTCTTTTCACTCAGCTGTCTGAGTGTGAAGATTAGGTCTTGCGTACTTCGGTTTGCCAATTGTGGCTCAGCTAGGCGTCGGAGTCTCTGCTCTAGGATTCTAGAGTAGATTTTACCAGGGACACTGAGAAGGGATATGCCTCTATGGTTTTCACATTGTCGATTGTCACCCTTTTTGAAAATTGGTGTTATGATGGCAATCTCCCTTTCCTTTGGTATGGTCTTGTTGCACCACGCTGCCTGTAGGACCCTTAAGAGTAATAGGTCGCCTGATGCTCCCATGTACTTAACCATTTCTGGTGTTATACCATCATGCCCTGCTGCTTTGGCCATCTTGATTTTCTCCAGTGCTGCCTTCAGTTCTTCCATCTTTATGTCATCTTCATCACCATTGGTTTCCTCTTCTGTGCTAGAGGTTATCATTTCTGATGCTTGACCTTGCTCACCATCAAGGAGTTCTGAGAAATATTCTTTCCATCTTTCCATTACTTCCTTCGGGGCAGTAAGCAATTTGCCTTGCTTGTCCTTTATAAATTTGAGAGGGCATTGTTTTTTCTTCCTCATGTTCTTTAGGGTCTTATAGAACAATTTCTGGTTTTCTTGCGCATCTTTTTCTAGCTTTTCTCCAAATTATTCCCAGGACTTCTGTTTTGCTGCTAGCACCTGTTTCTTTGCTTCTGTTCTGAGTATCTTATATTCTCTATATTTCTCTATTTGTCCTGCTGTGTTTTTAGCTCCTAAGTATTGTTTCCATGCCATTTTCTTCTCTCTTATTTTCTCTTTGACTTCCTCTGTCCACCAAGGTGTCCTCTTTCTCTTGTTCCCAAGTCGGACTTCATCACATGCTTCTGCAGCAGTTGTCTTTATGATGTCCTTGAATTTAAGCCAGAGGGTTTCCAAGTCATCAGGTTGTTGTTCTGTGTTTCTCACCGATGTAGCAATAAGCCCCTGATATCTGGTCTTAGTTTCTGGCTCTCGCAGCTTGTAGGTCTTAATGCTCATTTCTCCCGTTTGTTTACTTGGTTTCTTGCGTGATGTTGGGCAGTTCCTAGGCTGAGCAACTCTCTCAGTTGTTCTTTTGATTGTAAGCAGGTAGTGATCACTTCCAATCTCTGGCCCCCTCCAGACTCTAGCATTCCGGACATATTTGAATGAGCTCCTCCTAACAATGGCATAGTCGATCACTGACTTCTCATTCTTTGTTGGTTCACATCTAGTGTATGTATGTATGCGCTTATGGGGGAACTTTGTGTTTGTAATGATCAGATTCTGCTCACTGCAGAATCTAAGAAGTCGCTTTCCATTGTCATTGAGAGTATCTTCTCCATATCTTCCGATAACTCCACCCCATCTAGCATGGTCATTTCCAACTCTGGCATTGAAATCTCCGAGCATGATAATTTCATCTAGGCAGTCATCCACTGTCCTTTGAAGCAGCTCAAAGAATTCCTCCTTGACCTCTGCTCTCTCATCCTCATTTGGCCCATACACTATGACCAGGTTGACTATGGTGTCTCCTTCTTTTAGTTTTACAACCATAATGCGCTCCGAGACAAAATTCCATCCCTTGATACTATCTTTTTGGTGTTTGGCCACAATGCAACCCACGCCCCGTTTAGCTCTTTCAGATGTGGATACACCACTGTAGAGCAGCGTGTTTCCGTCGAGATCCATGACTCCTTGTCCTTTTTTTTCTTTGTGTCCGTTATAGCCAGGATTTCTAATTTTGCTTTCCTCATCTCTTCCACCAGCTCCTCTTCTTTCCCATTTATACTTCTTGAGTTCCAAGTTCCATAAGTCGTAGTCCGTAGTCCGTTCCAGTTCGTCGCCTTTAGAATCAGTCCGGTTTTCTCTCTTGTAGTTCGCATAATCATGTTTTAAAGCAAACAGGTGATTGGCCTGTTGTGCCTTTGCATGGTGGAGGGACTGCCTCCTTACGGCCTCCATGCAGGCCGCCCTCCTCCTTTTTCAGCCGGGCTTGGGACCGGCCTAGGTGGAGTTACTACCACTACAACCACCACTACCACCAGCATTACCGCCAATACGACTACACTACCACTTCTCCTTCTTCTTTTGTACTTTTTACCCATTTGATTTTTTAGCTCTTTTTCTCCTTAGCATCACCTTGACATTGTAAACTCCTACATACAATGTTTATTGCTACCTCCAATTCAGTCGCATTCACCACAACACGGTGTGCACGCTCGGCAAAACAAACAACAACAACAACAATCGACAACCACGTATATTGGATTATGTGGCATTCTGACATCAACCTCTTATTACTTTGAGTCTCCTATCGAAAAAATCTAGTGGCCCACTAAGAGCTCTCTCGTCTCTTACTCATTCCTGCTTACAAGCCACTATCATTCCCTCCTCTCTCTCTGTGTCTCTCTCTCTTATTGCCCCCTCCCTTCTTTCCCACCCAGAGGTATTGAGCACTCCACATTCCATGAAAATCAATCAGCGCGCCAGGCTTAGAGAATCGTGAGTAAATTTCTAGCATTCCTGCCCGCTGTTGTAGAACTGACGAAGTCTTTTGACAGCACAGTTAACCATCAAGTGTGGAGACAGCACAGTAAACCATCAAGTGTGAAGACAGTACATGGACAAGTTTCGGTCTTTCTGAAGAAAGTGCTAACTTGTGAATTTGTTGTGGCGTTTATGTACTTTTGGATAGATCACTGAAAAGTAGTTCATATTTTAATAATAATAATAATAATAATAATAATAAGATTGTTATTGTTTCTGATGAAAAGTAAAACCCGAAACGTCCTTTGTTTTGAGTGTATCCTTTAATTGTAAACCTGACTAAAAGCCATTTTTGTTATTTTAATGCATACATGGGTTATTTATCTGTTAGTGTTTAGATGAGATAGAACCTTGTAAAACAAAACTCGATAGATAGTTTCGTCTACTTCGGATTCACTAATCCAATAAAGGAGGTTGTTTATCGTCAGCTCAGATCATGTGATGTGTTAACTTCGAATATAATATATAATGGTTCTCCATAGTGCATTTTTCTCTTACTTTTGTGGATAAAATGTAATGATTTGCTTTTATATCTCGTATTGATCTATAAATCTTTTCTATTTGCTTTTGTGTAACAAAAAATGTGGATCATTTGCGCCCTCTGTCAGGCTACATATATCAGGGACGCTCTGTAGGCAAGCAGTATTCCATTTCTGATCAATACTGTAATAGTAATTGGTACCCGGCTTTGTGTACTATGTACTATTGAGCTGGGTTTTTGGGGTGTGTTTTGGCGCCAGACTAAATTTATGGATGGGACGGTCTGTATGATACAGTGGATTCTGTTTATGGTGGATTAGTTTTCCGGCATTATTGTCGGTTGCGTCGTCTGCTAACCTGATAAGGAAATAGAATATAAACTGTGTTCTTGTTAATGTAAGGATATGGTGTATACTGTTTTCTTTTCTTCTTGTTATTGTTTCGTGATCCATATATAAATTCGTTTACAAGGTTGGTTTTGGTTTTTAAGGACCCATCTGCATTGCATACGGACAATTCCAATATTGCTCTGTTACGCGTTGACTGGCCATCAAGAATTATATGTGTTGTTGTTTGGCCACCAGATTATTATACGGTGTTAAATGTTGCTTTGGGTTCGATTATACATTGTTCAATGCGTAGATTGCAGAATGTAACAAGCCGAGCACGTAACATAACGTGGAAGAATGTAGTCCAGGCTGCTATACATTCAATCTTTTTATTTACGGTACTCACAAGGTACATTTACATCTTCAAGCACAATGATTATATGAGGTGGTTTTCACTTACATACACAGTCCTTGGTCCGTCCTTAGGCATAAATTAAAGACAAACTAACCGTGTAATAATGATCAGAGTCCACGAATACTATTATATCTACATCGTCGTAAATCTCGACGGAAATCATTTTAATTATTTCAAATACCTCTCTGTCAAATGCCTTACATCACTGGCATGCATCAAAAGCGCAGTCGTCTTAAAAATCCTCGAATAACTTGTGGACTATAACACATATATCAGGAGCGCATAATAATGCGTATGGTTTGGCCATGTCTGCAGAATGGGAGAAGATCGGCTATCACGACAAGCATGGGAAACAAAGAGCCAGGGATCCAGACCCCCAGGACGACCCAGAGTCCGCTGGGAGGACAACATTAGACAATCTTTGAAGGACCGAGGACTAGAATGGAACCAGGCCAGGAGGAAGACAGCCGATAGGATAGTCTGGCGCTCTCTCTTCCAAACCTCTACACCTCACGGAAGAAGGGGAACGACTAAGTAAGTAATAATAATGCGTCCTTCCACCTCGACGGACAGTAGCCAAAAGAGTAGGAGCAGACGGCGCCTACGTCACAATGCATTTTTTACTTACGTCACAACTAAAATAAATGGTGCGCTTTCACAGTCGGTGCGTTATCGTGCATCCTCATTCGCGCACAGCTATGCCTTCCTATAGAGCGCACGCCTGTGTGCGAAATGAGGTGTAACATGCTCCGATCTCCTCCCTTGGATCACTCAAGGAGGATCTCAGCATAGCGCACGAACTCCGTAGCACCAGCGAGGATCCAAATATTTGTACACAGGAATCACACATTCTATAAATATTTTTGTGGTGGGTATGTTTCCTAATTTTTGTATTTTGCTAGGGCAGACACCGTATGGCCAACTGTTTACGATTTTCAACTTCCGAGGCATTTTTAACGTGCGCAGCTTGCACACGGGACCTCCTATCTTTTCACCCTTATCTGAGAAGACTAGGCATCCGATCTCACTACCCAGAAGATCGGGGGAGTTTGACATCATTAAGAAACACTGGTTCTGAAACAAATGCCCATCAATTATATTCCCTGTACTTGGGAGCGAACACAGTTCCTTTATAATTAGAGGCTGGCGCCTAACCTCTTAGCTATTGCGACCCCTTTTGTTTACAAGAGATATTGGCAACTCAATGTTTCTAGTTATCTGTTTACTTTTACTTTTCTAGTTTTCTTGTTCTAGTCTGGTTGATTCTTGTTCTAGTCTGGCTGATTCTTGTTCTAGTCTGGCTGATTCTTGTTCTAGTCTGGTTGATTCTTGTTTCCCATCCCGAAGGTACATATTTTTAAAAACCACAACTAGAAAGATACAGACTAGCATAAATGGGTGCTTGTGAGAACAGAATGACTGAAATGGTTTGACAAGATCACCAATGTGAAACTGATGACAAGATCACCAATGTGGAACTGATGACAAGAACACCAATGTGGAACTGATGACAAGATCACCAATGTGGAACTGATGACAAGAACACCAATGTGGAACTGATGACAAGATCACCAATGTGGAACTGCTGACAAGATCACCAATGTGGAACTGATGACAAGATCACCAATGTGGAACTGATGACAAGATCACCAATGTGGAACTTATGACACGATCACCAATGTGGAACTTATGACACGATCACCAATGTGGAACTGACGACATGATCACCAATGTGGAACTGATGACAAGATCACCAATGTGGAACTGACGACAAGATCACCAATGTGGAACTGATGACAAGATCACCAATGTGGAACTGATGACAAGATCACCAATGTGGAACTGATGACAAGATCACCAATGTGGAACTGATGACAAGATAACTAATGTGGAACTGACGACACGATCACCAATGTGGAACTGACGACAAGATCACCAATGTGGAACTGACGACATGATCACCAATGTGGAACTGATGACAAGAACCTGACAAACATTAGTGGAACATGAAGTGAGGAAGACACTGGCGTTGGATAGGGCACATATAAAGAAAACCAGTTGATAGCATTACAAGGCAGTCCTTATTCTGGAAACCTAAGATAAAAGACTTAGAGGGAAACCAAAAAAAACACACATGGAGACGAGAAATGGAGACAGACATGGAGGGGGTGATGTAGGCACAGGAAGAAATACGGACGTTACAGGACAGGAAGGTTTGGCACTTTTTTTAAGACGTGTGCTCCACGAGGATTGATTGATTGATTGATTTTAAAATAAAGGCTTACTAATTTAATCTAAGGGTTCGCACCTTAATGAGAGCAGCAACATCGATAGTTTGTACTTTTTTCGTCGGTTTCTCATCTTCTTTATTTGTTCTTATTTCTTTTCTTCTTTCATTCTTTTTGTTCCGTTTCTTCTTTTTCTATTACTGCTACTCTTATTATTAGTCCTGTTATTAGCAGTACCCCCATCATCACTGCCACTACCACTTCTACTCCAACCATCACTGCCACTCTGCTTCTACCATCACTGCCACTACTACTTCTACCACCACTGCCACTACTACTTCTACCACCACTGCCACTACTACTTCTACCACCACTGCCACTACTACTTCTACCACCACTGCTACTTCTGCTTCTACCAACACTGCCACTACTACTTCTACCATCACTGCCACTACTACTTCTACCATCACTGCCACTACTACTTCTACCACCACTGCTACTTCTACTCCCACTATCACTGCCACTACTACTTCTACCATCACTGCCACTACTACTTCTACCATCACTGCCACTACTACTTCTACCACCACTGCCACTACCACTTCTACTCCAACCATCACTGCCACGACTACTTCTACCATCACTGCCACTACTACGTTTACTACCACTGCCACTACTACTTCTACCACCACTGCCACTACTACTTCTACCACCACTGCCACTACTACTTCTACCACCACTGCTACTTCTGCTTCTACCAACACTGCCACTACTACGTTTACTACCACTGCCACTACTACTTCTACCATCACTGCCACTACTACTTCTACCATCACTGCCACTACTACTTCTACCACCACTGCTACTTCTACTCCCACTATCACTGCCACTACTACTTCTACCATCACTGCCACTACTACTTCTACCATCACTGCCACTACTACTTCTACCATCACTGCCACTACTACTTCTACCATCACTGCCACTACTACTTCTACCATCACTGCCACTACTACTTCTACCATCACTGCCACTACTACTCCCACTATCACTGCCACTACTACTTCTACCACCACTGCTACTTCTACTCCCACTATCACTGCCACTACTACTTCTGCCATCACTGCCACTACTACTTCTACCATCACTGCCACTACTACTTTTACCACTACTGCCACTACTACTTCTACCACCACTGCCACTTCTACTTCCATCACCACTGCCACTACTACATTCTACCACCACTGCCACTACTACTTCTACCACAACTGCCACCTCTACTTCCATTACCACTGCCACTACTACGTCTTCCAACACTGCCACTACTACATCTACCAACACTGCCACTACTACTTCTACCAACACTGCCACTACTACTTCTACCAACACTGCCACTACTACGTCTACCACAACTGCCACTACTACTTCTACCACCAATGCCACTACTACTTCTACCACCACTGCCACTACTACTTCTATCACAACTGCCACTACTACTTCTACCACCACTGCCACTGCTACTTCTACCACCACTGCCACTACTACTTCTACAACAACTGCCACGACTACTTCTACCACCACTGCCACTACTACTTCT
Source organism: Oreohelix idahoensis (assembly GCA_024509875.1). NCBI lineage: Eukaryota > Metazoa > Mollusca > Gastropoda > Stylommatophora > Oreohelicidae > Oreohelix > Oreohelix idahoensis. The sequence continues at coordinate 133,569 of JAMPIV010022242.1, read as the reverse complement.
ACAACAACTGCCACGACTACTTCTACCACCACTGCCACTACTACTTCTATCACAACTGCCACTACTACTTCTACAACAACTGCCACGACTACTTCTACCACCACTGCCACTACTACTTCTACCACCACTGCCACTACTACTTCTACCACCACTGCCACTACTACTTCTACCACCACTGCCACTACTACTTCTACCACCACTGCCACTACTACTTCTACAACAACTGCCACGACTACTTCTACCACCACTGCCACTACTACTTCTACCACCACTGCCACTACTACTTCTACCACAACTGCCACTACTACTTCTACCACAACTGCCACTACTACTTCTACCAACACTGCCACTACTACTTCTACCACAACTGCCACTACTACTTCTACCACCACTGCCACTACTACTTCTACCACAACTGCCACTACTACTTCTACCACCACTGCCACTACTACTTCTACCACCACTGCCACTACTACTTCTACCACAACTGCCACTACTACTTCTACCACCACTGCCACTACTACTTCTACCAACACTGCCACTACTACTTCTACCACCACTGCCACTTCTACTTCCATCACCACTGCCACTACTACTTCTACCACCACTACTTCTACCACAACTGCCACCTCTACTTCCATCACCACTGCCACTACTACGTCTTCCACCACTGCCACTACTACTTCTACCAACACTGCCACTACTACTTCTACCAACACTGCCACTACTACTTCTACCAACACTGCCACTACTACTTCTACCACAACTGCCACTACTACTTCTACCACAACTGCCACTACTACTTCTACCACCACTGCCACTACTACTTCTACCAACACTGCCACTACTACTTCTACCACCACTGCCACTACTACTTCTACCACCACTGCCACTACTACTTCTACCACCACTGCCACTACTACTTCTACCACCACTGCCATTAATACTGCTACCACCACTGCCACTACTACTTCTTCCATCACTACCACTACTACTTCTACCACCACTGCCATTAATACATCTACCTTCCCTGCATTGCTACTTCTACTTCTACCACCACTGCCATTAATACTTCTACCACCACTGCCACTACTACTTCTACCACCACTGCCATTAATACTTCTACCATCACTGCTACAACTACTTCTAACACCACTGCCATTAATACTTCTACCACCACTGCCACTACTACTTCTACCACCACTGCCATTAATACTTCTACCATCACTGCTACTACTACTTCTACCATCACTACCTCTACTACTTCTACCACCACTGCTACTACTACTTCTAACACCACTGCCACTACTATTTCTAACACCACTGCCACTACTGCTTCCACTTACTAAGGACAAGAAGAAGAGAATGCGAATGCCCTCCACTAGGTAGTGTTTTCTAGTAAATTATGGAAAGTGTTCTTGTTCCCCACGACCTTAGCTTCTGCCCTTAGATTTCGAGAAAGAAAGAGTCCCCAATCTCATCTAAATGTGGAATTTTACATATATGTAAACATTTAACTTCGACAGCACGAAGGATTCATTAACGAACTCGATAATGATCAAATGGTTAATGGGTTTATTAATTAAATATTTACAAATTTAGAGTTAGTGGAGAAATAAAAAGTGATAATGGTGAAAGACAATTCACACACACACACACAGATGAGATATAAATAACTTAGTTAGTTAACTATGAGAATGAAACTATGTGAAGAGTGAAGTCGTGATGTGATATATTGAGTGTTACCACACTGATGCCCAATCCGCACAGTCTTTGTGTCTCTTAATGCTCATCCACTGTATGATGATACACATGTATATAGACTGTCCAATTTAGGTGTATGGTATGTTGAGTGGGTTATTTCCAAGACGAGGATATACTGATAAAAACTTTTGCAGTAATGAGAACTTTGACGATATACAGTCCTTCAATCGTTTGCCAATCTCTCTCTAGTGTTGACAACTGTAACAAATGTAATTTTTGCTGGGGAGGTTAAGATGTTATACCTAACAACAAAGATAGTTGTGTCTGTGTTAACTGTGTGAGGTCAAGCACATGTAGGTCCCTGACTATAAAAGGAATGATGATGATGATGATATATTGATCAGGGAACCTAACGCTACCTCCCTAGATCTCACACAGTCTGTATTTTGATTCTAGTGGCTGGTGTATGATGTATCTAGTGTCTAGGGGTGAAATGAAGATGATGGTACATCAACACAATACACTTTAACTCACTATAATAAAATGAATAAGACAGTGGTTAAAGTTTTCTTTTAAAATTTGAATGTTTTTTTCTTTTTACAATTTAATCTGCCTGTCCCGCCAACTTCTTTTGGACAGGTCTTTGAAAATGAGGAAATATATTTACATATAATGTTTAACTAAAATATGGACTCTTGGTCCTATGAATATATGTTAATATAGAGTTCCTATAGGTGTATTCACAGAATAAAACTTTACTAGTTGTTAGTGATTGTCATATGTTATGAGGAGCTGTTGTTTACATCAAGCCCCATATAATTCAATGTTATTTTGATAGGAATTATTTTCTTAGGATGAAATGTCAGAGGTCCCAGCTGATAACTTGTCACCTGGGATTCTTCGTAGGTCGAATATAAGTCAGTATATCAATGTAGAGACAATGTCGATCAGCACCCACACGTAAGCTCCTTCAGGCTATCAGCTGACAGCTTAAACTTTATAATGGACACTTTACACCCACTCATCAGGTTTCCTGTCACCGGATGGTAACAGGAAATAAAAAATCTGCAATAAAAAGACACCATGGCCTTTTCAACCTGATCACAACTTCTTATCCCTAACTATACATGACGGTATGGGGTCAGCCTCTTGTGCATTCATGTGCATCAGCCCCTAATTTATGACTCACACCCTTCTGTGACCACACCACAGGTCCCTATGGCAGATACGCCACTGTACTTTTACATAGTTTGCTTCACTGCAATAATGTGGGGTAACCACATCTCCTTTTATATGATTTTCTTCTTTTCTTTTTCTTTTCTAACTTATAAATGCTCTAGGCATGTTGAAAAGTGTTCATAGAATACAGAGGCTTCCTAACATTTCCAATACAAAATATTAATACAAAATCATAATAATATGCTACAGTCAAATACAGTTCAATGTGAGGACTCAATAATGTTTGCTTCCGGCATGTCCTTCACTTTTCCACTGCAGTATCTGACTTTTTCAGTTTTAATCAAGCATGTAAATACATAAAGCATTCTTACCACTAGTTCAAAGAAATATGTCACAAATAACGTTGACTGGCAAAGAATATGGCCTCAGTTTTGCTCTGCCCCGTCCAGATAGTGAATTGGTATTTAATTTTACAAGGTATCACATCTGATCTCAACGTAAGTGTTTGAATAAAGTTTTCTAGTCAAATGGCCAAGAGACCACTATGCCTTTTGCCAATATCTATTAGAGCCGACCAATGAAAGAAGGCACTACTACAAATTTTTTTAATTTAGTTTGAAAAAAAAACAATTCCAAACAAACTATGTGCCTCTTAGTCCATTGGTCAGTCTGCGTTAGTTATGCCCAATAGAAAAAGATGTTTCGTTTTAGTTACATTTTTCCTATCTCTTCCCTTTTACTACTATACTCTTATACCAACTAATAGAATTTGAATTACTACAATGCCTCTTTTTTTAAACTAGCGTCCCCACTAACGTTATGTATAACGAGCAAGAACAACAGTCTGTCCGGTCAAGCGTCCGTAGACATTTAGTATTTTCTCAATAACTTGGCTAATACTTGGACTACCATATTTTTTAAAACACATTTTTGCTCAGGGGACTCTAAGCTATACTACCATATGATTTTTATGGTCAGTTTCAGTATGGTTTAGATTTTCAATTTTGTCACTGTCAATCGTCAAATATAAATTTTACACAAGTCGGCCATCTTCCCTCCCTGTCTCTAACATTTTCCTCACTATTCAAATAAACCAACTAGTTTGAGTGACGTCAGAATACTACCGCTAGGAGGAAATAAAAAATTGTCTGTGTGTTTGCCTCTGCTGGCTTTGCCCACAGCGTGTATATATTAAAGAGACCGCGTGCAGAACGAAGAGGGGTTTTTTCAAAACTTTGGTAGTGCTTTGCGTTAATATTTACAATCGCCTCGTTCTTACTACTGTGAAATGTCCGAATTATTACAAATGTTAGTGTTAAAGTTAACATATTACGTTAATTCAAACGATGGCAAGTCGTTAATTACAAGCTTTCCCCCCCCGTTTCGTGCAGCAGATCGGCGAGATGTTAAAAGGTTTAGTGAACGTTTTCGAAACCGAAACTAAAGCGTGTTTAATTTTTACGGCGGGCCATTTTCTTAGCATTCCCACTGCACAAAAGGCATCGTCCTACTGGCGATGAAGATGAAACCAGTCAGACACCTAAGGGCTGGGGTATTTATTCATCATATGACTAAAATCTTACTGAAATAAGCGATTATCTCACAGATTTTACTACAACAACCCGTTGACAGTTGTCTCCGAAAAAGGTCTGCTGTCTGATCTTTGGGAGGCACTGGCTAAACTGGATCTCTTCACGAAATTATCTTGGTATGTAGACTCATCAACTTGAGTATGTACTCTTGATTCATAAAACATGCTTTGGAGTGAGTTGAACTTGCTAGCTGTATATGCGACTCAACTTGTGACTATCGAATCTTGATTCACAAAATATACTTTGGATTGAGCTGAACTAGACATAATTATGAGAATCCGGTTGGGAGTATGTACTCTCGACTCAGGGAATACATTATTGAGTGAGCTGAACGATGTGATTAAGAGAATCAACTTATGCGTGCTTTAGCTTGACTCAGGCAGTAAGCTGCTGAGTGAGTTGAACTTGATGTAAATACGAGAATCAACTTCTGAGCATTTGATAAGCAGGTGAATAAAATGGCTGCGCATCCACCGTTTAAAAACGTGGGCGAGAAATCTTCCCTTTAACTTAGAAAGTGGAGGATGTCCTGTTTTGTGAATTCTGCTCCCCGGACGTACACTTCACTAGCTTCCTTCCGGTTAGATGCCAAACACGTAATATGTAGACTCAGACTTCTCTTGGACTGAAAACACACAAAGTGACTTCGGTTTCACATCTAATATCAATGGTTGACTTTCTCTTATAATAATCGTATCTACTGATCTCTCTGTTCTTAATTCTCTGGCAATGATTATGGATGACATGAGGCGATGATCTAACAATCTAGATGAAGGTGAAGTATGAACTATGCATTACCTCCTATCCTATGATTCTAGCGGAACAATATTTATTTATTAATCATTTACGAGAAGAATTAATTGAAAAACTATCTTTCGCACATTTAGCAATGAGACTAAGTGCAAAAAATAAATCTTAACTAATGAATAAGAAAAAGTATTAATTTTTAAAAGATTTATTACTAACCTCATTTCCCCTTTGAAAATTCCTTAAGAACACTTTAAACACCACAGATATGAATTGATTGTCCACACCGGGATGAAGTTTACTCAGGCTAAGCACTGGAAAAATCTTCTGCCCCACAAAGTTGGAAACTTCGTACTAATTTCATCGCACCCTCTGATTATAACTCTGGGTGCCAATGTTTTCCGACATTGGATGTGTGACGTATAACTCCGCCTACAAACTAAACGCTAGGCCTCAATATTATCGCTCTCTCTTGTCCCCTGTCAGTGCGTGTCACTAGCTAAAGGGGGTGGCCTCTCGCAACAAACTTTCAAAGCCGTGCTGCATGTCCGTTTTGCAAGACAAACATATGTTTGATCATTGGCCGGCTAATGCTGAAACCCACGCCTCCTCTGTCACAAAGTTTTATGTCTTTTTGTTGCTTCCCTTGTCAGGAGTCATTTGTTGTCCATCGGCCACGCCAGCGCCATTGTCCCAATGTGGTACGACTCGTGTTTGTTTAGATAGAGGATTAGCAATGAAAAGAGTTCTCTCTATTGCCCAGCCGGGTGTTTCCCAAAGTTAAACAATACTCAGTGTGGCCTGTCTCTCGTGATGTTTACACGGGGAATTAGGTATCAAAGAATTAGTTCTATGTCCATGTGTGGTTCACAAGATAACTGGATGTGGGAGACTAAATGAAAGGCGTGTAAAGTTACACTTTAGATACACGTCGTGATTAAGACAAATTACTTTACGACATTGAGCGGTATTTGATGGATTTATGATGATGATATGGGTGATAATAGTGATGGATGGGTGATGGATTTTTTATGGATGAATGATGATTGTGGGAATGGTGATGATGGATGGGTGATGAATATTTTACGGATGGATGATGAGGATGATGGTGGTGGTTGTGGTGATGGATGAGTGATACAAATTTGATGGATGGATGATGATGACGCTGGATGATGGATGATAATGATGACGACGATGATGCCGATGAGGATTTAACGGCGATGATGATGACGACGATGATGATGGTGACGATGACCATGACCACGACGGTGACGATGATTATGATGATTATTTCCCAGATGTAATATATGTACACCATTTAGTTTTGCCTCTGGCAGTTTGAAAATGTCAAAAACACTGCTTACCCAAATTAAGACCAAGCTACATGTGACAAATAATAATACTTAATACGGCATCCTCTCTTCCTCCTTTTAAACCCATCCAGGAAGATAAACATCTACCTCTTAGCCTCAACCCTAATCCCGGATTTACCTAAAATAACTTGAAGCTGCGTATTTTTGGATCACACAGACAACCACAGCTATTTCAAGAACAGTTGCGAATATAGCGCGTATGTAATTTTCATTCCGTGTGTTTTCCCGGGTAGGTTAGAGGCTCTGATTGGATGAACAAAGAATAGAACCACTCTTACCTCAGGGAAGTCTTATGGGGGGAACTAATGAGAGGTTACACTTGGGGCTGGAAACCTTATCATATAATAAATGTGTTTAAAAACTAGCGCAGCAATAGTACAAGGACTGCATTACGTGGCCAACTACTCTGCTGCTCGATGCTTGAAACTTTCCGTTAGTGAAACAAACATGTTCCATTTGTGAAACAGACATGTTCCATTGGTGAAATAAACATGTTCCATTTGTGAAACAGACATGTTCCATTTGTGAAACAGACATGTTCCATTTGTGAAACAGACATGTTCTATTAGTGAAACAAACATGTTCCATTTGTGAAACAAACATGTACCATTTGTGAAACAGACATGTTCCATTAGTTAAACAGACATGTTCCATTTGTGAAACAGACATGTTCTATTAGTGAAACAAACATGTTCCATTTGTGAAACAAACATGTACCATTTGTGAAACAGACATGTTCCATTAGTTAAACAGACATGTTCCATTAGTGAAACAAACATGTTCCATTTGTGAAACAGACACGTTCCATTAGTGAAACAGACATGTTTAATTAGTGAAACAAGCATGTTCCATTTGTGAAACAGACATGTTCCATTTATGAAACAGACATGTTTAATTAGTTAAACAAACATGTTCCATTTGTGAAACAGACATGTTCCATTTGTGAAACAGACATGTTCCATTTGTGAAACAGACATGTTTAATTAGTGAAACAAACATGTTCCATTTGTGAAACAGACATGTTCCATTTGTGAAACAGACATGTTCCGTTTGTGAAATAGACATGTTCCATTTGTGAAACAGACTTGTTCCATTAGTGAAACAGGCATGTTTAATTAGTAAATTAGACATGTTTCATTAGTGAAACAGGCATGTTTATATAGTAAATTAGACATGTTCCAATAGTGAAACAAACTTGTTCCATTTGTGAAACAGACATGTTCCATTAATGAAACAGGCATGTTTAATTAGTAAATTAGACATGTTTAATTAGTAAAACAGTCAAGTTCCATTCGTGAACAACATGTTCCATTTGTGAAACAGACATGTTTAATTAGTAAAACATGCATGTTCCCTTATCGAAACAGACACGTTCCATTAGTGAAATAAACATGTTCCATTAATAAAACTGACAGGTTTAATTAGAAAAACAGACATGTTCCTTTTGTGAAACAGACATGCTCTATTAGTGAAGCAGACATGTTTAATTAGTAAAATAGACATGTTACATTAGTGAAACAGACATGTTCCATTTATGAAACAGACGTGTTTAATTAGAAAAACAGACATGTTTGGTTAGTAAAACAGTCGTGTTCAATTTGTGAAACAGACATGTTTAATTAGTAAAACAGACATGTTTAATTAGGAAAACAAACATCTTCCATCAGTGAGAGAGACACATTCTATTTGTGAAACAGACATGTTCCATTAGGGAAACAGACATGTTCCATTTGTGGAAGACATGTTCAATTTGTGAAACAGACATGTTTAATTAGTAAAACAGACATGTTCCATTTATGAAACAGACATGTTCCATTTGTGAAACAGGCATGTTTAATTAGTAAAACAGATATGTTCCATTTGTGCAACAGACATGTTTAATTAGTAAAACAGACATGTTCCTTTTATAAAACAGACATGTTCCATTTGTGAAAGTCATGTTCCATTTATGAAACAGACATGTTCCGTGTTCCAATGGTAAAACAAATATGTTCCATGTTCCAATGGTAAAACAGACATGTTCCATGTTCCAATGGTAAAACAGACATAATGTGACAAAACGGAACGTTAGCCATTTCTCAATGTCTTCTTATCCCAAGTATTGCTATTATTTCGGCATTTTAACGCACAGAATTGCGTGCCCATCCTCTACTCAGTAAATGTGGTTTTTCTTACTCTCATTTTCACATTTTACGCTTCGACGCCTTTGTCACGCTGGACACTAGCCAATCCCTGAAAGATTATGATTCACAACCACATTGACGCCAGGTACAATGCGAACATTAGTGTTTGTCCAAGATTGGGTAATCACATCCGATTCGACCGTGGAAAGGGACCAACAATCTGGGTTAATTGATTTTTGACCACGAATTGTCTAGACAGTCCGATTGTAATACGAGAGATCGGTATATAAAAACTTCCGGCTTACTTGGTATGAGGTGATTATAGATAAACGCAATCTTGTGAGACATTTTGAAGTGTGAGAGAAACGTAATACATTACTCGGTATAGTCGGATGTTTACAGTCCATATTTGTAAAGTAATGGTTTGAAATATTTCAAACACATGACTCATGCAGATGGAAGTTGCCATAACTAACCTTTCATAAACATTGGCTGGCATTTTGAGGCGCGAATAACAATCGAGCCGATTGGACGATTTGTCAGAACGCCATGCAGGAAGTGTGGGCATAGTATCTACGATATAACGTAGAACATTCTGATACACGGTACTGCATTTCTCGAATCGTTAAAGTAGACAGCGGACTGAAGCCAGGAGAAAATAGGAGTACGATCCTGACCTTTTATATAAATAAATAAATAATTGTATTATTATTGTTCTTTTTTCTCTCATCACTGTTGTTGTTTACTTTTTCCATCTGCTTGTATCGCCCATTTGTTGTATATTTCTCATCATCGTATGTTTTTGTAGTACCTATATGTAATTCTTGTCTTTGTCACCTGTTTGTGGCTGACGAAGGGTAAAACCCGAAACGTCCCTTGTTTCATGTGAACCGTTATTTGTAGAACTGATTCAATACCGTTTTATTGGTTAATATACCTTTCATATAAGACGGACTTAAGGAAACACTTCTGAACAATACAGCTAGGAAACCCTAAGTTTTCGTACAGAAACCAGACTTATATCGGACTTACCCACAAAGTCACAGAGGACTTTTAATAGAACTAAATACCTTGACGTGTGATCTCGGCATCTCTACCCAGTTGCCAAGACTACGAGTATTTACCTGAGCAAGAAGTATAAGATTCTCAATTTTATTGAGGTGAGTGTAACATAAATTTTATACTTAGAATTTAGATGTGTATACGGTTAGTAGTGTTACATATTCATATGAGGCTGGCAACCTCAACATGTGAAAAAGATACCTTCATGAATCACCACAGCAAGTGCTGGTGATTGCTTCCTTCGGGTTCTCCCAGAGACCCAAAAGCAGAAGTAACCTGAGACTCCGAATGGAGCAGGGAGTGAGTGATGATTACATCAACACGCGTATAGTTGTTTTTTTTTATCATTTTTTGAGTGAATGTTAACTTTATATGTTGCTTCAGGCACAAGCCACTTTCCACTGTCCAGTCACAAAATTTTCATTAGATTAACTGAAATAATGGTGATTTTTCATCACATCCCCTGAGTTAGATAATATACACTCAGAGAGTAAATATCTGAGAGAAAAAAAGAATCGGTTGACGGACAGTGGGGAAGGCGCCTGAACAGCAGAACAAAGATTTAGCAGCGGAATTTGTTTTTTTTCTATTCCCTCTAAAGTTTTAAGTACCAGTACGAGGCGACCCGACTATTTGCTGTACGACCCGGAGGACCACTTGCTATACTACGAGTTTGTGGTTCAAAGCTTGAGATCGACCATTGAAGACTCTTGCCTTGAACAGGAGAAGTTACTTTCCGACTGATCGCAAAGCGTGCTCTCACCACAGAGACGAATCTACAGAGAAGCCGTGTCGACACTTCAGCATTGTGGCAAGTTCAATTTTTACTTGGCGAAAACCAAAACGAACGTTTACTTGCCAAGCCTAAAAGTAGTTACTGTGAAGAAACTAATTTTTTGAAAAGGAATCACCAACGTACATTTATTTACAACTGTTAAAATAATTGATTGTTACATTTGTATATGTTGATTTTGAAAAGATAAAGAGTTAACACTGCTAAGGCTCATTCTGCATTGTTGTCGGTTTCTTAAATATTTTGTGAACATTCCCTCGCGGTAGAACAACTACAACTCTGCAGAGCAATCTTGGGAAGGCAACCCGTGACACATGTTCCATATTCCAATGGTAAAACAGACATGTTCCATATTCCAATGGTAAAACAGACATGTTCCATATTCCAATGGTAAAACAGACATGTTCCATATTCCAATGGTAAAACAGACATGTTCCATCTGTGAAACAGACATGTTCAATTAGTAAAACAGACATGTTCCATTTGCCAAACAGACATGTTCCATTTGCCAAACAGACATGTTCCATATTCCAATGGTAAAACAGACATGTTCCATATTCCAATGGTAAAACAGACATGTTCCATATTCCAATGGTAAAACAGACATGTTCCATCTGTGAAACAGACATGTTCAATTAGTAAAACAGACATGTTCCATTTGCCAAACAGACATGTTCCATTTGCCAATCAGACATGTTCACTTAGTAAAACACACATGTTCCATTTGTGAAACAGACATGGGCCATTTGAGAACCAAACATATTCGAAAATTTGAAACGTGCATGTCCCACTGGTGAAACAGACATTCATACTATATTTAGCCTAATTTTCCCACATCAAGTTTGCTGTGATACTAGTTCGTCTATTTCTGGAACGTTCGTGTAATTTTCAAGCTTATTGTTGCTAAAATTTGACTTTTCAGATAACAATAAGCAACACGCTACAGCACTCGGGAAACCACTTCACAAATCTCACTTCGGATATTACACAACAGCTTTAAGTCATCGTTGCTTGAGAGTTTTTTTTTTTTCTGTAGTGGAGAGGGGAAGAATGGACTAGACAGCTAGAAAAATGAGCGGTTTTTTCCTTGTGTCTTCAGACCATATTTTTTTCCAATTAGTTTAATATAAGCCACTTCCGTGTTAAAATCCCTTACAAAACCATAGATTTTTCAGGGAGAATTTTCTCAGCCTGGCTGAACACTTTTATTTCTTTATCATTCTTTCTGAGTTATTCTTTCTTTAAGAACAGAAACTGTATTTGACTGTATTGATACGTCATTTGTTATTGTGGATATTTGCGGTGTTGTGTTTCTCATGTTTTAGCCACAGACTAGCAAGAGAATACGATTCTGTATAGTCGTTATAGCATTAGGATAATCTTTCTTAAACTGTGGTGTACGAACCTCTAAGCGTACGCGAATGGTGTTCAAAGGGTGCAAGGTAGAATTTGTATTTTATTTTGTAAACTGTATTTGTAGCTGCTGAAAACAATTCATTTAAATTAGATATATGAGAATGGTGTACTTTAGAAATACACACGTTTTATGACAAGTGTGCGTCCTGTGTTTTTTAACTATTATTTCTATACGGTATATACCAGGGGTCGGTAACCTGTCGATCCTGATCTAAGGGTAGATCCCAGTGGATGATTTGGTAGATCTTTAGGCTACTGCGGGGAGAATAACAAATATCCCAACTAACATAATTACCGATGTATGTTACGTCGGTCGGTCTCACTCAAAATAGTAACTCGCGCCAGAAAAAACAAGTACTCAAAGCACGGTGTGCAACTTGCGCGGCGTGGGTGTTATATATAAAACAAATACTTTTGTTTTTGTTTTTTTTTATTATTCTTTCACGAAATTAGTAGGCTCGACAAAGAAAAAGTGCGTAAAAATTGGTGTGCATGAGCCCTCACCGGACGTACAAATCATGAAAACTTGAAAGTTTTTGTTAAAACCACTTATTATCAAGGAACACTCTTTGAAAACAATCCACGCACTTTCACACGAAATGTTGTCATCAAAGAACTTTTAAATTGAATCTTAAATAACATAATTCTCGCCGTGTGTACGTTGGTCACAGCTGAGGAATGCAACCGTGTTGAAAAATTGTATTGTTTCCATTATATATACTTTCCCGAAATTAGTTACAATCAACAAAGAAAAGCGTTCAAATGACGGTATTCGTGAACAGTTTGATTACACTGTATAATGGAAAGAAACCAAAAACAATCTAAGAATGTACTTCTATCTGCTCATCCGGGAACGGAAACAGCGCACTATAATTAAAAACCCGTCAAGTTTGATGGGTTATTGCTAGTAAAAAACATATTTTAAACACAGGCTGTTAATGCACTAAAAAGCCACAAATAATTTTTCACGGAGTTTTGCTGTCAAAAAATTTAACATCAAATTGACAAAAAGCGTGGGGCGCTTAAGCGCTTATCACATATTTTATCCATAAGTGTGTAATGAAGTATAAAGCAGAAGTTAATTTCATGTAGATCAGCGCCCCATGCTTTTTGTCAATTTGATGTTACATTTTTTGACTGCAAGCTATAAACTCTGTGAACAATTATTTGTGGCTTTTTAGTGCATTAAAAGCCTGTGTTTAAAATATTTTTATTTTATTTTTTATTTTCTTCCTTTTAGTGTTATTTTTTTTTTCGTTTTTAAATATAAGTCAAATGTAATCGATCCGCTAATGGCATTATTAGTTTGCGATAAACGAGTCCAGAGCACAGGAGGCGGATTTCATTATTCAGTATATTACACGGAATGTTAATATTGTTTTTTTATTTTAAATTTTGATAAGAGTTGTAAATTACATTTTTTTTAAATGTAGTTGTCAGTTGCGTGTATGTCTGTTCACGCACGTGCGATAGAGCGTGTGTGTGGAAGGGGGGGGGGGGGAGGGAGGAGGAGTTTCAATATTTCTCTCAAGAAAGACAATCTTGTTGGAAAGAATACACTTAGATTATTTGCAGTTGTCGCCCATTTCACTGATGCAACAATACAAACAAACAACAAAATATTAATTTTAATGTTATTCATTCTATTATTTGTACAACTGATTATTGTATTGTCATCGGAAATACAAAACTATACCAAGTTTCTGAGCTATTGCTCATCTGGAAGTGATCGAAAAATCGATTGCAAGATTTGAAGGTGACATACGTTGCAAGTTAAAGAAAAGCTTGTAAAAAAGAAAGATTTTTTTAAACTAGGTTACAGCTCGGACTAAAACCTGTCCCGCCGGCATTTAAAATCGCGGGGACCCCGGGATCAAAAGTACTTTTTCCACATTCCCAATGAAAACTCTCCAGCTGACTACTAAAATATATTCGTGAACTGTATGAGATAGGAACGCGATGTTTTCTTTGTAAGGTTCATCTTCCCCCTCCCCTCCCGCTTTAAATTACGTACGCATATATATATATATATATATATATATATATATATATATATATATATATATATATATATATATATATATATATATATATATATATATATATATATATATATATATATATATATATAAAATAATAAAAATTCTTTAAGCACCAAACACGGCGCATAAGGCAGAAACCAGTGCTCTCCAGGTTGTTCGTTGTGACGCCACTCCTCTTAGCTCTTGCACATTATTTAGGCCCAACGTTCTTCCTTCTCTTATTATTGTTCTTCTGAGTGTTTCTTTTGGTCTTCCTTTTTTCCTCTTACCCTCAGGAACCCAAGTGAGCGCCTGTAGTGGTATTCTGTTGTTTTGCATTCGTAGGACATGACCGATATATGACCATCGTCTTTTCCTTATATAGTCGGAGACATATTTCTGCCTAGAGTCTTCTCTTATTTGTCGATTAGTCTTGAATTCTTTCCAACTGATGTTCATGAGTTTTCTAAGACATTTGTTCTCGAATGTATTCAGCTTGTTCTCCAATGATTTTGTTATTTTCCAACTCTCACAGCCGTATGTTAACACTGAGATAACATTTGAATTAAACAGACGAAGCTTGGTATGTATATTCAATGATCGTAATTTCCAAATGTTAGATAATCTATTGAAGGCGCTAGCTGCCAAAGCAATTCTAGTATGGATTTCTCTTGTTGTGTCACCATCCTGAGTCATTTTACTGCCTAAATAATTGAAACTTTCAACTTTCTGTAGTTTTTCCCCGTTCAAGATGATATCAAAGGTCTCGTTAGAAAAGTTCATAGCTTTAGTTTTAGAGGCATTTATTTGGAGACCTATTTTAACCGAGAGATGACACAAATTATTTATTACTTCTTGGGATTGTCTTGGTGTTGAACTTAAGAATGCTACATCATCTGCGAAATCCAGGTCCCCCAGGAATTTTCCATTTGTCCATTTTATACCCAGTTGTTCATTGTGGGTATAGTTTCTCATAACCCAATCAATATCTATTCCAAAAAGTAGTGGTGACATAATACAGCCTTGTTTCACCCCTGTTTCTACTGTAAACCATTCTGTATTCCCTTTATTTGTTCTAACACAACATCTTGCATTGTCATATACCGCTTTGATTATATTCACATATTTTGTTGGAAAACCATAGATTGTAAGTATCTTCCACAATGATGGGCGGTGTAGACTATCAAAGGCTTTTTGAAAATCGACGAAAGTGATAATAAGTGGCGATTGCCTTTCCACTGATTCTTCTATAATTGTTCTTAGTGTGAATATTTGATCAGTACATGATCGTTTCGGCCTGAAACCCGCTTGTTCTTCTCTGATCTTTTCGTCAGCATGCAATTTAAGTCTTTCTAACATCATGCAACATAATAATTTTCCAGGTACTGATAATAGAGATATACCACGCCAGTTATTACAGTCTGATAGATCACCTTTCTTCGGTAACTTTACAATAATACTGTCTTTCCATTGTTGTGGTGGTTGTTCTTCTCTCCATACTTCATTTATAATATCTAAAATTCTCAAGAGGATATATATATATATATATATATATATATATATATATATATATATATATATATATATATATATATATATATATATATATATATATATATATATATATATATATATATATATATATATATATATATATATATATATATATATATATATATATATATATATTATATATATATATATATATATATATATATATATATATATATATATATATATATATATATATATATACAAGGGGATTGACATAAGTCTTGGGCCTGACCATGAAGGACATGTCACAGAGAACTGAAATGTTGTATAGTGTTTATTCCTTTTCAGTATAGCCACCGTCTGAATTGACACACTTCTGCCATCTCTGCTTGACCTTGAAAAGACCTTGGGAGTAGAACACCCTATTTTTCAAACTAAACCAGTCATCACATGCCAGTATAACCCCTTCATCGCTGTCAAAATGATTTCCTTTTAGCTGTTTTTTAAGATTTGGGAATAGAAAAAAGTCTGATAGAGCCAAATCTGGAGAATATGGTGGGTGTGGAAGAATTTCATTATTCAAATCGTTGGCTGCTAGCTGCACAAGCCGTGCTTTGTGAGAGGGCGCGTTGTCTTGAAGCAAAGGAAGATTTTGAGTGCGCGTTATCCCTCGTTTCCTGGTCACAACCTTTCTTAGTTTTGTGAGAAGATCTGCATAGTACTGTCCATTAACTGTGTTGCCACGAGGCAGATAATCTTTCAAAAGGACACCTTTGCGGTCCCAAAAAAACAGTCAGCATCACTTTTCCTGCAGATTTCTGCGCCCTCGGCTTGACAGGTGTTGGGGAGCCCGGGGTTTTCCCATTGCATGCTGGCAATTTTGGATTCGGTGTCATAATGGTGTACCCAAGTCTCATCTACTATCACCATGATCTCCAAAAAATTTTTTGACTGACATGAGCACCTGTTCGCAGCAATTTACCCTCATTTGCTTCTGTTCACGTGTCAACAGTCGCGGAATCCAGCGTGCACACACTTTTCTCATGTTCAGTCTGTTGTGTAAAATTCTACGAACTGTTCTTCCATTTAGTTTTACTCTACTAGCTATCTCCACAATTGTCATTTTTCGATCCTGGTCAATGATTTTCTTCACTCTTCTTGCATTTTCATCGTTGCCCTCTGAGGCTGGTCTACCAGATCTTGGCAGGTCAGCAACATTTGAGCGGCCGCACTTAAACTGTTGACACCAGTTTTTTACCGAAGTATATGAAGGACAAGAATCACGAAACACTGGTTCCATCTCCCTGTGTATTTCTGTAGGTGTTTTTCTCTGAAACATCAAAAATTTTATCACAGCTCTGGCCTCCTTCTTTTCCATTGTTTTGTCAAATCTTTGGAGCAGCAGATCCGGTCAATAGGGTACATTGCGCCGTGCACCATAGCGGGAAAACAAATTGAAGAAACAAACGCGTACTTTATACATTCAGTGCAAATATGATGAACTTTAAATGTGCCAAGTTTCATCTTCCTCCTGTGACTCCTTCATGGTCAGACCCAAGACTTATGTCTCACACACACACACACACACACACACACACACACACACACATACATACATATATAGATATATATACATACATATATACATACATATATATATATATATATATATACACACACACACATTGTCACGACACAATTAGGTGCTTACACGTACACCTTTGTCTCAGACAGCAGCGACACTATCGCTGTTACCACTCATCTAACACAATTATAAACAACAACAACGGCAACGTAGTCTAGGAGACAAGTTTCCACACCGTACATAGCAATAAATAAATGAACTCAAAGACTGTGTCAATCTCGACATAATATAATAACTAGTACATGCCATATTTATGAGGTACTCAAAAAGCACAAGAAATTACCATTTTATCTCGACAACCTACCAGTATCCAGATAATACTAATATCACTTCTGGGACTACAACAACTTCCAAGATCATATATAACATCGATCCTAGCAACAACTAAAACCACACAACAAACCCCAGCTCTTCTACACAAGAGCAACAACGGGACACGTCCGTTCCCTTCTACAACGTCTGTTAACTCCCTTTGGACAACCTTGTAACCTTTTCACCTTCCATAACTCTAGCCAATAATAACTACTACTTTAGTCACATGTCATAACAATCACAGTTCACCTGCTCGTGCAAACATCACATGCAACTCACAAACGTTTAACTCGACTTACATTGCAATCACGCTTGCCACAACAATGTACCTAATAAACCTTGCTCACCCAGGAGCATACAACCATATCAACTTCTCAAAATTGCATCTTGACATACATATATATACATCGTAGATCTTTAGAGGACTCAGTGTTACTAAAGTAGATCTGAAAAGCTCTTGGGTTGCCGACTCACTAGTACATACTATATACATGTTTATATATATATATATATATATATATATATATATATATATATATATATATATATATATATATATATATATATATATATATACACCACCAGAAAGAAGGACAGGGCATTTAATTCAACGTTTTCAAGACAAGGGATCTGTTTGTGATATGCCTGGCACTGAAAGACCACGTGCAAGTCCTGCTAGCTCCAGTTCGGCAGATTACTTGCTGAAGATCCTGAAACATTAAGAAGAAGACGTTCAACTCAACTTGGTATCCCAAGATCCTCACTGCAGCGAGTAGTGAGGACTGAATCACGCCTGTTTCCCTATCAAGTTTAATTGGTGAACGAAATTAAGCCTACAGGAATAAACTTACGACCGTTGTACATTTAAAAATCAACATTATGATGGAATGTGGAGCTTTTGGAGGGAGGATGTTTTAAGAAAAGTCATGGAAATGTCATAGAACGAACAAGAGACAGCTAGAGGAAAACATTTGCGAGATATTATTTTCCACAGTCAATCTTATAAACAAATTTATTAAATAAACTATATTTTGAAATTTATTCCTTGTGTTTTTATTGAATATTTCAATAGTTATAAAACACAGTCGTGACTGTTGGCCCACCCTATGATATGATCAAGAACCTTGGACCTGTAGCCAGGCACAAGCTCCTCCTAATCTTCAATCAATCATGGAGTACTGGAAAATTCCCAGATCGATGGCGAGAAGCAATCATTGTTCCCATCAGAAAGAAACAAAAGGAGAAAACAAGCAAGTCCAGCTACCGACCAGTTAGCCTTCTGAGCTGTCTGGGTAAGGTAATGGAAAGAATGGTGAACTCAAGATTAATGAAACATCTGGAAAAAAACCATCTGCTTGATAACACACAGTCAGCATTCAGGAAAAACCGCAGCACCGAAGACCAGCTGGTATATCTAGCACAGGAAATAGAAAATGCCTTTCAGGAGAAAAAGAAAGTTCTGGCTGTTTTTGTAGACTTGACAAAAGCCTTTGATAAGGTATGGAAAGAAGGACTCCTCCTTAAGATGCTCAACAACAAAATTGAAGGGAGAATGTTCAGCTGGATACGGGACTTTCACCGATACCGCACAGCAAGAGTAAAACTTGACGGGAAACTGAGCCATCGCGTCACTCTTCAACAAGGTGTGCCACAAGGAGGAATTATCTCCCCCACACTTTTTATCATATATATATAAATAATATTGCAGAGAAACTGTCCGGGCATATCTCCAGGGCTCTTCATGCTGACGATTTTGCTGCCTGGTGTGCTGCTGAACATTTGCCTACTGCGAAGTTCAGGATGCAAGCAGCGCTAAATACCATCGGTAAATGGGCATCAGAGTGGGGAGTACAGATAAACCTCTCCAAGACAGTAGCAACCTGCTTCTCTCTGTCAAATCGCCAAGAAACGATCAAACTGCAACTAAATGGAAGTGAGCTTCCAATCGAGGAAAATCCAACATACCTGGGAGTCAAGTTGGATAAGAGACTCACCTGGAAGCCGTACATAAATGCAGTAGAACAGAGAGCAATAAGAAAGCTACTATTATGAAGAAACTGGCTGGCACAAGTTGGGGGGCAAATACCAACATACTAAAAAAAAGTCTATACAGGCACAGTCAGGCCTGTACTTGAATATGGCATGTCAGCCTGGGCCACGGCATCTAAAACAAACACAGAACGTCTAGGGAAAGTACAAAATTCAGGCCTTAAATTAATCACTGGAGGGATGAAGACTTCTCCAATCCAGACAATGGAGAGACACACCAACATCCGCTCTCTGAATGACAGACGTGAGGAAAAGGTATTCACTCACAGTGAGAAGCTTCTACGAATGCCAAGTCATCCAATGCATGCCAAACTCCATAGCTTGACAAAGAACAGGCTGAAAAGAACCAGCTTCATAAACATCTCCAAACATCTGCATCGATGCCATGAAGACCTCCTCCCAAAACAACCTACTGAGATTGAAATGTTAATTGACTATGTTGAGCCAGACGACTGCCATGGAAATATATCTATCTTCACAGAAGTCCCTGAAATAAAAAAGAAAGGCCACCAGACCCCTCAACAACTAAAAACCTTGGCTCAAGAAATGATTGAAGAAAAGTACAACCCGAAAGAGTGGACACACGCATACACAGATGGATCCGCTGAGGGGGCAGTAAAGAACGGTGGTGGGGGCATTTTTATAAGATTCCTAAATGGAAAGATCATCCGAAAGGCCTACCCAACTGGAAAGATCTCCTCCAATTTCAGGGCAGAAGCTATGGCACTACTGCAAGCCCTGAAAATCTTCACCAGACCCGAACAACAACCACCAGCTAAGATAGTAATCTTCACCGACTGCAGATCATTACTGGAATCAATACAAAACACCAGAAATGATAACATGATGAATGAGATCAGATCTGAGCTTAACATCATCCAAAGGTCATCAACCATTGCCCTTCAGTGGTTACCCTCCCATTGTGGAATTGCTGGTAATGAGAAAGCAGATGCTCTATCAAGAAGTGGCAGTAAAATGGAACAATACAGCCATCCATTGCCGTATCGGGAAGCAAAAACCATAATCCACAACAAGTACAAAAATCAGTGGAAGGAGGAAGGGGATATGTACAGCAGAGATGACCCAATACACCATCTAAACAGATACCAACAGACCACAATGTTCCGCCTGAGAACCGGCCACTGCAGATTACTAGGACATCTCTATCGCCTCAAGATATCCCACACAAATGAATGCCCATGCGGAACAGGAATCTAGACCCCAGAACACATTCTCCAGAACTGTCCAACCCACGATGAACCGCGACGTAAGACCTGGCCAAGGGGTGCTGAGCTCCAGCAGAAGCTATGGGACTGCCGCGCCGACCTGGTAAAGACTGTGGACTTCGTCCTGGCGACAGGCCTGCAGATTTAGCATGACTACAAACTGAACGCAGAAGAAGAATATATATCAGTGGCGTATTCTCTATGTGTGCTGTGCGTGCTGCGCACACTTATGCCCGTAGGAAAATAAAAATTTAATTTATTATTCTATAAAATATTTCTCTTCTAATGTTCTGCTTTCGGACCGCACGCACCAGGAAAACGGATTTTCCCGCATAGAATTTACAAGTATAATCTAGTTTCAGTTTCCCAGACGCTTTTTATAGTGCAGTTTTAATTTGGTAGCAATCGCCCGAAGTTTCTCGGGTAATTCCGTCACAATGCGTGCGGCACCTTTCAGATTCACGTCTGAACACTGGTTTGATTGGATCGGGGTCATGGCCAGATACGTAAATACAATGCGAACATGCGTGCGGTGGTCTTGCAGCTCTCGAGTTGTAAAAATCGGCTGTGTCCGTCCAGTGTTTTTTGTGATTAATTTTTGTTAGTTGCCGGGAATGCACATTATTACAGTGAGTTTCAAGTTGTAAGTTAATTAGTATTTCGGAGATAATTGACATATACCCCTAATAACTATCGTTGCGTAATTGAATATAGTTGGTTTTTAAATTAAGAGGAGAAGAAGTTAAATAGTAGGCGTACATATTCATTTTAAGTAGCAGCACGCCTAGCTCGCATTACCAGGATACGCCACTGATATATATATAGTTTATATTATAATTACGATAGTATAGATAAAATAGTATTATTAAATTACACCCAACTTATCTTCGCCCGAGAGGGGTACACTGATAAGACTAAACTATATGAGGGGTGCACGATTATTGTAAGTTTACGATACACTGCTTTAGATCATACAATATTGAGCTCACGCAGACAGGAAATGGTACAAGGCATTCAAGAGATACTACAGGCGGTTTCAAAATGGTGTGAGGAATGCGGATCAAAGGTCAATCCCAACAAGGCCTGTGTGATGTGGTGCTCTTTGAACAACTCCGTAGTGAAAGCAGACCTTCCAGACATCCCTTTAAATGGGCAGAACATTGAAAGTCGAGACAAGCTGAAGTATCTGGGAGTAACGTTTGATCGTGGGCTATCGTTCAAGTATCATGTCGAACTGATCATACAGAAGTGCAAGCGAGAACTGGCAGCCTTAAAAACAATGGCTGCTGCGCGCTTGGAACAGAGACTATTGTTTCTCCTGTATCATCAGCTCGTGATTTCAGTAATCGAGTACAGGCTAGGAATACTCACGCTGTTAGTGTGACAATGTGAACGACTTGAACGCATTCAAAATGAAGGAATGCGACTAGTTTTGGGCTGTACGCATAATACCCCCATTGTGACAATGAGATACATGCTCGGATTGCTGTCGAATAGATCCAGATATGTGATGGCCCAGGCAAAAGCTTATATGCGGTTAACCACCGACAAAAGACACCCCCTACATGAGAATGTACCTGACATCAAAGGAGCAAGAATAAAGAGGGAGATGTCATGGATGGCACAGGCAGAGGCTACGATTGGTCACGTGACCAGGGTTGAAAAATATCCAAAGGGGAAGAGTGGAGTAAGTCGGCGGAGAACTGGATAAACTACCAGCAGATCATCATTAGCATTGGCAGAGAGTGCAGATCTTGAGGCAATGGAAAAGCAGAGCTGGAGATTAATCAGCTGATAAGTGATCATGCTGGGGATGATGACGCCATTATGTACACTGATGGGTTTGTAGTGCGTGGTGAGAAATCAGGATGGGGCTTTTCTGCTAGAATAAAGAGCAGGGTCGTTGCTGAACAGAGTGGAGCCTGCATGACAACAACCTCCAGCATGAGAATGGAGATAGAGGCAGTTACTGCAGCACTGAGGTGGCTGTCTGAAACTCCATCAACCAGGGCAGTTATATTGTCACACTCTCAAGCCATGCTTCGGAAAGTTCAGAACGGATGTCTGCGGCAGGAATGGAAAAACATCAATAGAATCCTCAAGTCTTCCAGAACTGGTGTCGATCTACTGTCCTGGTCATGCAGGGGTACGTGGCAATGAGAGCGCCCACAGACTGGCCTCGAGAGCACCCATAATGGGGACACTGGACATGGATAAAGGAGAGATACTAAGGGCTGTTAATGATCGCCTGCTGGATAATGACACTGTAACGGATGAATCAACAAGGCTGAGGCTGTTGGAGTTTGGCATCAAACGTGGGACTAGCAGAGATGGACGTGAGAGAGGATGCATCCGTCGTATGTACAACCAGCGTGCTACAGGTACAATTAGCATTCATACTCTTCGACATTTGCTGAGGGAGACTGAGCGTCTATGGGTTTGCCCGGAGGGCAGTGAGGTCGATTCTAATTAACAATAACAATAACGAGTGTTGCGTTATGTTGCCAGGTTCTAGTAGAACCTGAATGTTATGCCACGTGGTAAGTGCAAGTTGAATGTTGTGTTTCACCTCGTAGCTTCGAAGCAACCAACTTTTCCTTTGTTATAATTTTTTAGTAGCGAGTGCTGCCATTCCTTTTAACATTTCAGCTCGCAAGGTGTATTAGCCTTCAAAAATCCATACTAAACCCTGCAGTCTTGTGCCATCCGCTTAAGATCTTTCTATGTCCTTCTTTATCCCGTTTATTTCGCTTGCCAGCTCTTTTATCTGATTCTTTATCATTCGCCCTCTATCTTTCTTACCCTGGGGGATTGCGGCAATAGAACTGCCTTGTCTCTGAACAGGTTTCCTCAATATATGTCCTATCCACCACCAGCGTCTTCTTCTCATCTCTTGTTCCACTGGCACCTGTCAGATTCTTGTCATCCACATTGGTGATCAAGTCATACTCTGTAATCGTTATATTCTAAGCAAGCAGCCATTTATGAGTCTGTAATTTCTTTGTTGTGGTTGAGGGCGTTGTAAAATCTTTGAAATAATTTGCCTGCATTGTTAAATTCCTCGCGTTACTGTCGATGTAGTAAGGCAAAGAGCAAAACCGGAAACAGAATCTCAATAACGTGACAACCTTATGTCTTAGAAAACACCAGAAAGATAACATAACTGATGTTCTATTTGTATCGCAATTAGAAAACACCAGAAAGATAACACAACTGATGTTCTACGAGTGTTTGAGTTTGGCATCAAACGTGGGACTAGCAGAAATGGACGTGAGATAGGATGCATCCGTCGTATGTACAACCAGCGTGCTACAGGTACAGTTAGCACTCATATCTTCGACATTTGCTAAGGGAGACTAAGCATCTATGGGTTTGTGTCTTAGAAAACACCAGAAAGATAACACAACTGATGTTCTATTTGTGTCGCAACATCATCGCCCGGCGCCACGCCTGGTGACGTTTACGATTATTTTCAACTAAGAATGTTTTCTGAACATTTTGGTTCCTCAGATACCAGGCGTTTTTTTCGTCTTTCATGTTTGTCTCATTTACTTTTTCCGCTGCTTCTTTTACCCTTGTGTTTTACTGTTACCACCAAGTTTTTTTTTTTTAGTTTATTTAACACCTTCTTCTATATAACAACCTAATCAGCGTATTTCCCTGTCTTCTTTTATTTAGCAAACTTTTTTTTCTTTTTGAAGGTGATTTTTTAACATTGTTGTACTTTAATATTTTTATCTTGTTTGATTGACCTTTGTTTCTGATAATACATTGTTCTTCTTTTATCTATCTCTTGTTTGGATGGCATATTTCTAGTGTCATTTGAACAAGAACAGGTTTTGAATTCGCCTACTGCGTTGCCTTGTAACAAACGGCTGTCCTATTTATTTGTTTATCTATTTATTTATTATTGTTTTTTATAACCAAAGTATCTGGTTAGGGCTATTTTGTTTGTATTTTTATTCTAATTTGCTATCAGATGCGATTCACTGGGACAGTTTTGGGCGTGTTATTATCCTCATGCTTTCTATTCCAAGATATTCTATGCTTTTTGCCAAAATTTAATAAAGAAATTTTTTATTTGATTTATTTCGTTTCGCAGCTCTGATTTCCAGCCAGTCTGCATAAGGAAATGGCTTGGCGCCAAAGAATCACAAAGCTTGCTGCTAGCGATAAAATAATCGAATTACGCCTGCATAATAAATAGTCGAATTCAAGCTTGTTCCAAAATTTCTACTAGCTCTAGGGCTGACTGTGGGAACTTGGCACCACAGTTACAATAAGGCAGTGGGGGAAAAGTCACTACAATTCGATAATGTATGAAAACAAAATCTTTAAAAGCTGAAGAACTACTTCTGAGAATTGAAATATTCTACAAGAAGGAAACAATTATGTAAAAATATGTGTTCCATTAATTTGCAATATTGAGAGAGTACGTGTTGATGAGTAGATTTGTCACTGACAAAATCTAATGTGGCAACCGTGTGACTATTAATTAATAACATTATAGACAGTTTATATTGCACCCATGTGCCATTAGTTTACAGTTGTGACAGGTGTGAGTAACGCTTCCAATAACATGTTAATCTCAACAATCGCGTGTATTTATTCCTTACATTTACCGCACCTGTGTCTTTAAATTTATTTTGGTGAGGTAATGAATGTATGTGTAGGGTTTAATGCATGTCTCGGGATTGTCACATAATTTTGTTCGGATGAATGCACGTGTGGGAATGGATGTATGTGAGGGAATGACTGTATGTGTGTGGATGAATGTATGTGAGGGAAAGAATGTATGCGTGGGGATGAAAGTATATGTGGAAATAAATGTATGTGTGGGAATGAATGTATGTGTGGAAATGACGGTATGAGTCCGGATTAATGCATTGTTGGAATGAATGTATTCGTGGAAATTAATGTATGTGTAGGGATTAATGCATGTGAGGGATTGAATAAATGTGTAAGAATGAATGCACGTGTGGGAATGAATGTGTGTGAGGAAATGAATGGAAATGTATTAATTAATGTATGTGTGGGGATACATGTATTATGTGAAGGAATTAACGTATGTGACGAAGTGAATGCATGTGAGGGAATGAATATATGAGAGGGGGTGAATGTATGAGAGTGGATGAATGTATGTGTGGAGATGAATGCATATGTGGGGATGAATGTACATCTGGGGATGAATGAGAAAAAAAGCTGAATTCTCACTAACACGGTCACAATAAAAGCTTTGTGCACTTAACATCACAGCTCTGGTGAACAGCAATACTTTTTTTAAAACTATTTACTTTAACAAAACCTCAATGCTACAGAGTTAGTTTCTTAATTTTTGTTTTAACTTTTTCTTTCCACTCTTGTTGTGAACCTTTGTGGGAGGTTGACATTTTTGTTGCTGAACCAAATGTGTCGTATAGGCCGATGTGAGCCCGTGCTGTTGTAGTAAGTTTGTAACACTGTCTATCTATCTGCCTCTTGGTCATCCCCGTTCCCTAAAACCAGATCTTCTACTGAGGCAGGCGTGTAGAGGTAATTGATAACGCTCCCTTCTCGTGAGATGTCCAGACCACTTTATTTCCTGTCTACCTTTATATCTGATGCCAGGATGTGGTTCCTAACAGATTTCTGACGTCATCATTTCTCATTCTGAAGAGGAAAACTACATTTTGGGGAATGGAATTCTGCAGAGTTAAGACACTTTAAAAAAACAACACCAAGATGGATAAAATGCTTTTAATGGACTTATGACTTTCTTCAGTTGAAGCTCTTAGTTTTGTACGTATCTGAATGTCACGCGATACACAAGTTTATTTTCTGAGAATGAATGTATATACTAGCCGTATGCAAAAGGTTTGCTGAGAAACAGGTCGTCGTGGTAAATGACGTTTTGGGAGAGCTGTTACACAGCGACGTCTTATTAAGTTATTCATGTTTTTCGCCACGTTCCACTGTTCTGCATTACATACTGACAGTTCTTACTTACAACTTTTCACCACGGGCAAAAGCCTCACATTGGCGATAAGCATGATAAACATGACTGGAGCTTATTCACATCACTTAATTTAGCTACGAGACTTCATCTTACAACTCCGCCTATGCCGTGTGGTGAAGTGGGATGTTATAAATATTTATAGGGGACTTAGTGTACTGACTGAGATCAGCTGTGAAGGTATCTATATCTATTAAGAGTAGTGTATTATAGATAACCTTACTTGCTACCACATATCTATATATCTCAGTCAGAATTATTCTGGAATAGTGTGATGACTACGTTATGTGTCTAGGGTATGTGTATGATGAAGTGTAAGTCACAACAACAGACAGATAAACAATTTAATTTAATCCACTACTCTTGACAACACTGTGACACTCACATACATATAACACTCTATGAGAATATCTTAAGGAGTCACTGATAACTTTCAAATAACAATATGTATTCATGGTTATCATAAAGGTATATGTGTCCTGATTCAAATACAAAGGAACCAGGAATCACACTCAATTTTAATTACAAGTATATGTACAGACTTTATCAATATGAATATTGTAGTGACATATATTATTAAAATATCCTATGTGTGTCAGTTGTGTAGTGGTAATATGAGGTAATACTGGTTTTGTTTTGTTCAAGCTCTGTTGGTATTTGTCATCATGACTTCAATAGTTTGTCTTTTGGGACTAGTATTGGAGATGTTTTCAGTTCCTGATATTAAGACAATTAAATTCCCCTCTGAATGTTATTTTTTACAAAGTCATTTCAAGATGAGGGGACATAATGTTGAGCTCAGCTGGCCAAATCAGCTTATCTTGCGTGATGGCGGCAGGGAAGGACTCCTCTGCTCGAATTCTCCTCTGGGCTCTGGAGACACCTCACTGATAGCTAAATGGACCAAGGAGTATGCTGTCCGACTCTGGATTCAGCAAAGCTCTGACCAGGTGCTGCTCAATACCATCAAGACCACGGTCCCTGAAATCAAGAAGGATGTACCTTCTACTTCATAACTAACTTATATTCTCTTTTACACTGATCACAATACAACACAAACATTGAGTTCAGAGCGTTAGGCCAACTGTCAGCTTCATCTGAAATACTTTATACCAGTATTTACCTCTTAATGGTTACCACGCCTCTGCACTTCCAGCATTATTTCTGTCTAATCAATCATCCAGGTGTCAGTGTACTATTTGGCCATTCCATGCCGTTTTACTTCCCTCCGACACCCTCTGTTCAGGCTGGAGCATTATAGGCTTTATCTCCTGTTTGCCACTGAACTACACATATATATACAGGCATAAATTAACAATTTACATTCAATTTTCATTAAAAGATACTGAATGGTTCAAGCTTACCACAATTTCATGGAAATAAACACAGATACGTTGATTAGCAATGAATTCTGGCACAATTACTGGCACAAATTCCCATCTGCTTATGTTCCAGGCTTTTATTTAACACAAATATGAGCAGGCTTCAACGCACTGTTGCTTTATCAAGATTATTTGCACTAGTGGTCTCGAACTAACGCTCCTAAGTGAGTATATCAGCGAGTCTAGCCAATGAGGCCACGTTTCGACAAGTGTTTGAAAAAATGTTACCTTTTCACGTCTCCCCTAACAACGAAGATAGTATTTATAGCCCGACCAATCGTGGTTAGTCTTTCATTTGTTGCGCTCCAATCAATTTGGAGTTTACATGGTAGGCTAATTCTGTAACGTAAGATTTTTTTCAAACACGTTATAAAAAAATTTTATGAGCAGAAATGATTTTATGTTGTCAGGCATCCCCACGATTTTATTTTGGTTATAATTTATTAATTCCTGGACTATTTGCGTAACGTTTTACATATTCTTTGTCAGCAAGCCCTAAGGAACCCAAATATCCAAATTTAAAAGAGCTACGTGGCTGCGTTCAAAATATGTATTTTCTACCTCCTGTTTCGAAGATGTGCTGTCTGGGTACTGTTATGTTTTCAACCGTAAACCCATCTATTGTTATCTTTCCTAATAAGCGTTTTTTATGATTTTAAAACCTAACTCTGGGAAGGGTAGTGAATTTATCACTGT
The DNA here is from genome assembly GCA_024509875.1 of Oreohelix idahoensis. Lineage (NCBI taxonomy): Eukaryota > Metazoa > Mollusca > Gastropoda > Stylommatophora > Oreohelicidae > Oreohelix > Oreohelix idahoensis. The sequence continues at coordinate 104,763 of JAMPIV010022242.1, read as the reverse complement.
CCGTCTGAAAAAAAATTAGTGCATGTAGTCTTACACGCGTGATGGCAGCATTTGTGTATCGCGCGAAGCGTGTTGCATGCGTTCCTGATTTTCAGCCCTCCCTTCTCTCTTTATCCTTTAGTCCATCTGTTCGTTCGTTTTGGTAACGCAGTATAATTAATGTTAGGATTAATTTAGGTCATTACGCAGTCTGCCTCTCAATGTTTTTCCAAGAAATACAGCACACGTTTCATTGAAGAAAGCGGGTATAATACAGTAAGCTTTTACTATCAACGTGAAAGCGTTACAATTTGCAGACGAAGCAGAAAACAAGGGGGATTTCGAGTACTGTCATTGTGACAGCACTGTTCTTTACCATTCTTCTTCCTTTATTTATTATATGTATTTATTAGGCCTTATATTTACCTAATAATTTATATATGTGGATTAGAATATTCCACGACATGCCGGTCCCAAGCCCGGATGAAAAAGGAGGAGGGCGGCCTGCATGGAGGCCGTAAGGAGGCAGCCCCTCCACCATGCAAAGGCACAACAGGCCAATCACCTGTTTGATTTAAATCATGATTATGCGAACTACAAGAGAGAAAACCGGACTGATTCTAAAGGCGACGAACTGGAACGGACTACGGACTACGACTTATGGAACATGGAACACAAGAAGTATAAATGGGAAAGAAGAGGAGCTGATGGAAGAGATGAGGAAAGCAAAACTAGAAATCCTGACTATTACCGAAACAAAGAAAAAAGGACAAGGAGTCATGGATCTCGATGGCAACACTCTGCTATACAGTGGTGTACCCACATCTGAAAGAGCTAAAGGGGGCGTGGGTTGCATTGTGGCCAAAAACCAGAAAGATAGTATCAAGGGATGGAACTTTGTCTCGGAGCGCATTATGGTTGTAAAACTAAAAGAAGGAGAAACCATAGTCAACCTGGTCATAGTGTATGGGCAAAATGAGGATGAGAGAGCAGAGGTCAAGGAAGAATTCTTCGAGCTGCTTCAAAGGACAGTGGATGACTGCCTAGATGAAATTATCATGCTCGGAGATTTCAATGCCAGAGTTGGAAATGACCATGCTAGATGGGGTGGAGTTATCGGAAGATATGGAGAAGATACTCTCAATGACAATGGAAAGCGACTCCTCAGATTCTGCAGTGAGCAGAATCTGATCATTACCAGCACAAAGTTCCCCCATAAGCGCATACATGCATACACTAGGTGTGAACCAACAAAGAATGAGAAGTCAGTGATCGACTATGCCATTGTTAGGAGGAGCTCATTCAAATATGTCCGGGATGCTAGAGTCTGGAGGGGGCCAGAGATTGGAAGTGATCACTATCTGCTTACAATCAAAAGAACAACTGAAAGAGTTGCTCAGCCTAGGAACTGCCCAGCACCACGCAAGAAACCAAGTAAACGAACGGAAGAAATGAGCATTAAGACCTACAAGCTGAAAGAGCCAGAAATTAAGACCAGATATCAGGGGCTTATTGCTACAGCGGTGAGAAACACAGAAGAACAACCTGATGACTTGGAAACCCTGTGGCTTAAATTCAAGGACATCATAAAGACAGCTGCTGCAGAAGCATGTGGCGAAGTCCGACTTGGAAACAAGAGAAAGAGGACACCTTGGTGGACAGAGAAAGTCAAAGAGAAAATAAGAGAGAAGAAAATGGCATGGAAACAATACTTAGGAGCTAAAAACACAGCAGGACAAATAGAGAAATATAGAGAATATGTGATACTCAGAACAGAAGCAAAGAATAAGGTGCTAGCAGCAAAACAGAAGTCCTGGGAAGAATTTGGAGAAAAGCTAGAAAAGGATGCGCAAGAAAACCAGAAATTGTTCTATAAGACCCTAAAGAACATGAGGAAGGAAAAACAATGCCCTCTTAAATTTATAAAGGACAAGCAAGGCAAATTGCTTACTGCCCCGAAGGAAGTAATGGAAAGATGGAAAGAATATTTCTCAGAACTCCTTGATGGTGAGCAAGGTAGAGCATCAGAAATGATAACCACTAGCACGGAAGATGATACAAATGTTGATGAAGATGACATAAAGATGGAAGAACTGAAGGCAGCACTGGAGAAAATCAAGATGGGCAAAGCAGCAGGGCATGATGGTATAACACCAGAAATGGTTAAGTACATGGGAGCATCAGGCGACCTATTACTCTTAAGGGTCCTACAGGCAGCATGGTGCAACAAGGCCATACCAAAGGATTGGGAAATTGCCATCATAACACCGATTTTCAAAAAGGGTGACAATCGACAATGTGGAAACCACAGAGGCATATCCCTTCTCAGTGTCCCTGGTAAAATCTACTCTAGAATCCTAGAGCAGAGACTCCGATGCCTAGCTGAGCCACAATTGGATGAAGCCCAGTACGGATTCCGAGCAAACCGAAGTACTCAAGACCTAATCTTCACACTCAGGCAGCTGAGTGAAAAGGCCCTTGAGTACAAGAGTGAGATCCATCTTTGTTTCATAGATCTGGAAAAGGCGTTTGACAGGGTCCCCTGGAGCAAACTTTGGGACTGTTTGGCAAGGAAGAACATTCCAGCACCTCTGATTCATGCTATACAGAGCTTCTACAAGTCTTGCAGAAATTATGTGAGGACAGCAAACTATAAGTCAGAAGAGTTCAGGACCACCACTGGTGTAAGACAAGGCGATATCCTGTCACCTTATCTTTTCATACTCCTCATGGACGATGGCATCAAGGCATGTAAGGAGAGAACAAGAAAGTATTCAGTGGGTTATTGGAAGATGAGACAGGTCTGTATTTCAGAGCTAGCATTTGCTGATGATGTTGTCCTGATTGCTAAATCAGAGACACATCTCCAATCCAACCTGCAAGTCTGGAAGGAAGAGCTGGAGAAGAGAGGGATGGTCATAAGCAGCTCTAAAACAAAATCCATGGTGATATCACGAGAAGAAAGAAAACATCAGATTAAGTTGGGAGAACAGGTCCTGGAGCAGGTCGACCACTTTAAATATCTCGGAGCTATTATAGACCGAAAGGGGGGCATCAAAGAAGAGTTGGCCACTCGAAAAGCAGCGGCTGGGAGACTTTATCAGGCCATAAATCGAGGATTCCTCAGCAAGAAAGAGGTTGGTAAGAAAACGAAGATGGCTGTATACCGATCCACCTATGTCCCAGTCTTGACATATGGATGCGAGTCATGGGCAATGACTACAACCCACAAAAGCCAGATCCAAACCTCAGAAATGAGGTATCTGAGGAAGGTGGTTGAAGTAACAAGAAGAGACATGGTCCGCAACCAGACGATACGTCAAGGCCTAAAATCCCACCCGCTGCAGACCCAAATAGAACAGTCCCAACTAAGATGGTTTGGCCATGTCTGCAGAATGGGAGAAGATCGGCTACCACGACAAGCATGGGAAACAAAGAGCCAGGGATCCAGACCTCCAGGACGACCCAGAGTCCGCTGGGAGGACAACATTAGACAATCTTTGAAGGACCGAGGACTAGAATGGAACCAGGCCAGGAAGAAGACAGCTGATAGAATAGTCTGGCGCTCTCTCTTCCAAATCTCTACACCTCACGGTAGAAGAGGAACGACTAAGTAAGTAAGACTTCATCTTACACCAGACCAGAAGGTCTTTTGTATTTGGACGTACGTTCTAATATAACCGATGTGTCTTGTGCCTTGGTTGAACGGAGCGTGCCTGGCCACAACGAGGCAAAACTCTTATTTAAAATAACGAAACTCCATTTGCCTATGAGCCGGCTTCTGCTTGTTTCTTGTTAAAGCAGTTAGCCATGATACTCATTTGACAGTGAGGCAGTTTATCGACGTTACTACTTTATACTTGTATAAATAATCGTAGAACACCCCGGAGTAAAGAGTTGGCAATAACTTAGATCATAAGCAACTTCAAGAACCAATGGATAGGCAGCAAGAACAGTGAAATCTTCTAACAGATTGAATCAATGGTAACTCAACGTCTTCTGCAGCATCAGCATCTACAGCAGTTCATCAACGCAATATTTCATCATTTCCTAAATCTGAGGCGGAAAACGATCAATGATAACGTTACTTCAAACAGTTGACACTTTATTTTGATGCACACGGTCTTTCAGTTAAAATCTAAACAAACAAACAAACGAGAACTCACAAGCAAGAACTTTATTTCATTGACTGTGATACTGTTATGCAAGTTGTTCCAGAAACTGCGTGAAGAAATGATTTGAGAGCTTTTTCATATTCAGACCTTACTTCAGAATTGTCTGAGCATATCGAGCAGCCGTATCATCTCATCATAGTAGGGCATAAGTTCTGGTACACACGTAAGAAGTCTGAGCAAACACAAATTTGAATGAATTGCAGAACTGAAAGACTTAACAGTAGGTTGTTGTTTTGTCTGTCTCAGACGACAGGCTGTATGCAGTCTTTGGTTAATGAAAATGTCAAATATGTCATTTCCCCATACACCACATTAATTAATTCGTAAGACAATCATTGGCTGGTAAAAATCTATCGCTCGAGAAGATGGCTCAGAAAGTGGCATTTTACAAGATCACGTATTCTAGAAAGCAGACTACTTTACGGGAAATTAGACAAATCCAACAAACATGCATTAGATGAAGCCAACATAAGAGAAGATGTAAACAAGATCAACATCACCAGATCGGGCAGATCAGTCAATTCAGTTCAAGGCATCTAATAAATTTGTGTGATGCCCTAAACGTGATGTTAAACGTAACCATGCAGAATGCCATCACTTGAAATCCACATATACCTCTTGTGGAACATTGGTCGCAGTGCATCAGTGTGTAGTTCCAAAAGAACTGTACGATCGCCAAATGGAGATGGGAAACATCAGTTACTTACATTTCTTTAAGTTGAAGTGTTTTCCGACAAGGGTGAAAGGTCAAGAACAACACTCAAGAAATGTAATGCAGAAAATAGGAACACTGCCAAAATGTGAATAACTTCCAACAAAGGCAACGCTATAGAACAACTCTCTGAAAACCTTACATGCTGTTATAAAAACTAATGACGTTGACAACATGTACAGTTAATGCATTACCTACGGAAATGTGAATGTCTGAAGCACTGCAGAAGTCTCTCTAACTCGGCGGAAAACGCTATATAGATGTTTCTCCACAATTCTTGTGCATACACCTAACATACAAAAGCCTATAAGGGAAAAAAAAAACACGTTTGTCCAGTGACCCTTCGAGGTACATCTGTCGTGAATTATTCTAATCCCCATATATAAATTAAAACGTAAATGCAAAGCCTAACAAATAAATTTAATAAAAGGAAAGAAGAATGGTAAAGAACAGTGCTGTCACAATGACTGTACTCGAAATCCCCCTTGTTTTCTACTTCGTCGGCAAATTGTAACGCTTTCACGTTGATAGTAAAAGCCTACTGTATTATTACCCGCTTTCTTCAATGAAACGTGTGCTGTATTTCTTGGAAAAACATTGAGATACGCAAGCTGATCAATGACCTAAATTTAATATTTCATTCATTCCATTTTATACACGGCGTAACTAAAGACAGATGGACTAAAGGATAGAGAGAAGGGAGAGGCAGAAAGCCGAACACGTGCAACACTAAACACGCGTCGCGCGATACACAATTGCTGCCATCACGCGTGTAAGGCCACATGCACTAACTTTATTTCAAATCGACAGTGATAAAATTCACTACCCTTCCCAGAGTTAGGTTTTAAAATCCTGAAAAACGCTTATTAGGAAAGATGACAATAGATGGGTTTACGTTTGAAAACATTACAGTACCCAGACAGCACATCTTCGAAACAGGAGGTAGAAGAAATTGCATATTTTGAACGCAGCATATTAGCTCTATTAAATATATATATTTGGGTTCCTTAGGGTTTGCTGACAAAGAATATGTAAAACGTTACGCAAATAGTCTAGGAATTACCAAGTTATGGCCAAAATAAAATAGTGGGGGTGCCTGACAGCATGAAATCATTTCTGTTCATAAAATTTTTTTATAACGTGTTTGAAAAAACATTACGTACGGAAATAGCCTACCATGTTAACTCCTATGTGATTGGAGCGCAACAAATGAAAGACTAAACACGATTGGTCGGACTATAAATACTATCTTTCGTTGTCAGGGGAAACGGGAGTAGGAGTATTTTTTTGAAAAGATGTGTGGACAGGGTTTCATTGGTTAGAGCTGCGAATATACACAATTCAGAGCGTCTGTTCATCGCCACATCTTGTAATAAACCTACTAAGAAGCAGTACGTTGAGCACCAGTGTATATTTTTTATAAAATAAAGCCTGGGACATCGGCAGATCGGAGTTGTGCTATATTCATTGCCAGTCAACGAAACTGTTTATTATTATTTCCATGAATTGTGGTAAGCTTGAAATATTCAATATCTTTTAATGAAAATTGAATGTAAATTGATAATTTATGTCTGTATATATGTGTGGTTCAGTAGCGAACATGATGTAAAGCCTATAGGCTCCAGCCTGAACAGAGGGTGTCGGAGGAAAGTACAACTGCATGGAATGGCCAAACAGTACACTGACACCTAGATTATTAACTAGAAAGAAATAATGCTGGAATTGCAGAGGCGTAGTAACCATTAGGGAGGGAAATACTGGTATAAAGTATTTCAGATGAAGCTGACAGTTGGCCTAACGCTCTGAACTCAATGTTTGTGAGGTATTGTGCTCAGTGTAGAACTAGAGTGTAAATTAGTTCTGACGTAGAAGGTACACCCTTCTTGTTTCAGGGACCGTGGTCTTAAAGTTTTTGAGCAGCACCTGGTCAGAGCTTTGCTGAAGCCAGAAGTGGACAGCATACTCCTTGGTCCATATAGCAACCAGTGGGGTGGCTCCAGAACTCATTACAGTTAACGAGCAGAGGAGTCTTTTACTGCAGTCATCACGCAAGATAAGAGAGTGTGGCCATGGAGCTCAACATTATGTACCCCCATCTTAAAATGACAGTATAAACTAAAATTAAGAGGGGAATTAAATTGTTTTAATACCAGGAACTGAGAACATCTCCAATACTAGTTCCAATAGAAACAAACTATTGAAGTCATGATGACAAATACCAACAGAGCTTGAACAAAACAAAACCAGTATTACCTCATGTTACCACTACACAACTGACACACATAGGATACCATTAATAATATATGTCACTATAAGAATCATATTAATAAATTCTGTACATATAACTTGTAATTAAAATTGATTGTGATTCCTGGTTCCCTTTGTATTTGAATCAGGACACATATACATTCATGACGGCACTGAATACATATTGTTATTTGAAAAGTTATCAGTGACTCCTTTAAGATATCCTCTTAGAGTGTTATATGTATGTGAGTGTCACAGTGTTGTCAAGTGTGGTGGAATAAATTAAATTGTTTATCTGTCTGTTGTTGTTATGACTTACACTTCATCATACACATACCCTAGACATAAAACGTAGTCATCACATTATTCCAGAATAATTCTGACTGAGATATATATATATATATATGGCAGCAAGTAAGGTTATCTATAATACACTACTCTTATTAGATATAGATACCTTCACAGCTGATCTCAGTCAGTACACTAAGTCCCCTATAAATATTTATAACATCCCACTTTACCACATATATTGGGGTCTCGCCCTCGGGATTTTGAATCTTTCCCTATTACAAATATTGGGGGTAACTCACTTCAGGGAATAATAAGAATTAAAGGGTATCCTTGGGTGAAAATAAATAAGGTTGAGCTCACAGTGCCTGTGTTGTCCTAAGTTAATTAGTCATAGATACAATTGTTTAGTTGATTATTTTAGACATTTATCTGTTAGACAATGGCCGACCTGGCAAAATTTCGATCTGCTGCTGTACAGACTGCGAAAGAGTTAGGAATGGACGGGCAAATTATGATTTCTTATGTCACTGCTGAATGTGACAAATATATTGAACGGGAAGAAAGAAGATTAGAAAAAGAGGCCGAAAGAAAATTAGAATCTGAAAGATTGGCCGAAGATAAGAGAATAGAAGCTGAAAAAGAGATTAAGAGGTTGCAGATTGAGGCTGAGGCTAAGAGGTTGCAGATTGAGGCTGAGGCTAAGAGGTTGCAGATTGAGGCTGAGGCTAAGAGGTTGCAGATTGAGGCTGAGGCTAAGAGGTTGCAGATTGAGGCTGAGGCTAAGAGGTTGCAGATTGAGGCTGACAAAGAGGCTAAAGCATTGGAAGCAGAAGAAAGAAAATTAGCTGCAGAAAGGGAAGACAAGAGATTAGCTGCAGAGAGGGAAGCAGAAAAGGAGGAGAAGAGATTACAAAGGGAACATGAGTTACGACTAAGGGAGTTTGAGTTTCAAGGCCATGCTCCTGAAAATGGTGCCAGTCCCTTTGCCTCGGATGCCACTGCTAGCCAAGGAGCCTCAACCTCAGCTATGAATTTTCATTTAGATCATTTTGTTGAGAAAGACGATGATATAGAGAGCTATCTAAATAGGTATGAACTATTAGCTACCACATATGGGTTAGAGAGAGAAAGGTGGAGCTTAAAGTTATCTCAGGGACTTCGTGGGGCAGCTTATGAAGTTTTTGCAAAAATGAGCAGAAGTGATCAGGAAAATTATGACATGCTAAAGCAGGCTCTTTTGTTAAGATATGAAAAGAATGCAGAATTTTATAGGAAAAAATTTAGGAATGCTAAACTACTGTCAGGTGAAACCTATCACCAGTTCTCTGCACGGATAGAGACATACTTGGAGAAATGGACTTCTCTGGGGAAAACCCAAGATCTTAAGGAAATGGTCCTTATAGAGCAATTAAGAGAGTCCATGGCTCCAGACCTGAGAAAGTTTCTCATGGAACAAGGTGCAGAGAGGCTGGGTGAGTTGCTAAATGTTGCTGAAAGGTATCAAGCAGCTCAAGCAGAGGTAACAGGTAATAAAAAGAAACAAGTGGATAACTTTAGGGCACCACAGAACTTTAATAAATTTGATCCTAGGGATCAAAACAAAGGTAAGCACCAGTTTGATAGGCCACGGTATGAAAATAAAAATAAAACCCCACAATTCGATGAAAGGAAATATGATGAAAGAAAATCTTTCAACCAAGGAAAAAGGTGGTGTAAAAAATTGTAAGATGAACAATCATGACACTGACCATTGTAGAAGGAAACCTGTGTACATGGCAACCCTTCAGGTCAGGTCGACCTCAAGACAGGAGGAGGATATTATGTTAGATACCACTCCAGAAGAGATGAGGAAGGCACAGGCTGGGGATAAAACACTCAAGCCTTGTTTCAGGAAATTGTCAACTTGTCATACAACTCCAGGCAAGGGAGATTTTTACATGAAAAACAAGTTGATGTATAGGAAGACTGGAGCTAGATCCAAAGGTCAGGGTCAGCTGGTACTTCCTAAAAGATATAGGGCAGACTTAATAAGGAGCCTACATGTGAAACCAGATGGGGACCATGAGAAGATAGGTACCATCATTCAAAAGGTGGCTCACAATTATTATTGGCCCAAAGCAAGATGGGACATTGAGAATTTTGTAGAAAGGTGTAGCATAGCACATGAGGGAACACCCACAAGTGGGAACATTGATCAGGACCTGGACACGCCAAGGGGCAAAATTAGGCCTGACCATAAAAAGAAATATAAATTTGATAAGGTGGACCAAAGGGAATGGGAAGCCCCTTTTCACGGACAAGCTTCACTTAACTGTTTTACAATGGCCACTATGCGGAGAGTGCAAAAAGATGTCTTACCCCAGGATAAGCCGAAAATCCCTCAATCGGACTTAAACAAACTGGAGGAAGAGGATGTAGAGAGGAAATCTCTCATCAAGAATTTTAAGTGGGGAGAAAGCCCCAAAAGAAAAATTGGTAGCGGTCGTTTTATGCATGATAATTCTGGGAAGAAAAATCATCACTATAGAGCTTCGAGTGGAAGAGACCATACCGGTGCATGGACAAATAGGTCCACAAAATTAAAGGTCCATATGTAGCTTTGTTAAGAACGTGGACTGATGAAAAGGCAGAGGAAAACATTACATCTTCATACCAATATGTGAATGAGCTGACCACTCGTTTAAAAACTGGCTGGAAACTTGCCAATGAAAATTTGAAACAAGCCAGGAAGAAACATGCTGCCTATTATAACAGGAAGGCGAAAGACAGAGATTTGGCTGTGGGAGAGAAGGTACTGCTTCTTCTCCCCGGGAGTCAGAATAAGTTACAGATTGGATGGCAAGGTCCATATACAGTTTTAGAGAAGGTGTCTAGAACAAATTATAAGATAGATAAGAAGGGGAAAGAAAAAATCTATCATGTGAATCTCCTGAAGAAATATTTGGAAAGAGAACATCAGGAAGAGACACACTTGTTGACCTTGTCCATCGCCATGGAGATGAAAAAGGAACCACTTTCATCATTTGAATATCCATTACACCCCTGTGAGACAGCAGCACAGGTGAAAATCAGTACACATTTAACAAAAACTCAGAAAGAGAGAGTGCAACAGGTTCTAAATAATCATGCAGAGGTGTTAACAGACCGACCAGGGCATACAAACCTATTGGAATATGATATGAAACTGATAGACCCCACACCTGTCTGTATGAAACCATATTCGATTCCGTTTGCTAAGGAGAAAGCTTTGAAGGAAGAGATAGACTATCTGTTGAAGGAAGGAATTATTTCGCACAGTGAATCCTCATATAGTTCCGGTGTTGTACTCTTAAGGAAGCCCTCTGGAGAACATAGACTCTGTATAGATTACAGGAGACTGAATGCTATTACAGAAGGACAGGTGGATCCATTGCCGGATACAAATCAGCTGTTTGCCAGACTAAATAAAGCTAAATATTTCTCAAAAGTGGATTTGAGTAAAGGATATTATCAGATTCCAGTAAAGCCTGAGGTTAGACCATACCTAGCTTTTAGTACCTCAGAAGGACACTATGAGTTTAATAGATTGCCATTTGGATTGAAGAATGCGCCTAGTGTCTTCTCTAGAATGATGAGAAAATTATTGGACCCTCTGAATAATCCATGTATAACAAATTTCATGGATGATATCCTTATAGCAACAGAAACATTTGAGGAACACATTGACTCTCTGAAGATGCTGTTTGATCGACTTAGGGAAGCAAATTTAACAGCCCGACCAACCAAATGTTGCGTTGGATGTAAAGAATTGGAATTTTTTTGGGACACACAGTTTATCAGGGAAACATGACCCCTGACCCAAAGAATTTAGAGAAACTAAAGAAAGCCCCGAGACCACAAACCAAGAAGGACGTGAGATCCTTTGTCTCATTATGTGGTTTCTACCAGAAGTATATCAAAAACTTTAATTCCATATGTGCACCGTTAACTGATTTGACACGTAAAGGACATCCAGATCGCATTACATGGACACCACATTGTGAAATGGCTTACCAAGAATTGAAGGAAAAGCTCACAAGTAAACCTATTTTGAAATTACCTGACTTAAGTCAAGAATTCATAATAAGGACGGATGCCAGTAATATTGGGTTAGGTGCAACTCTACTACAGAAATCAGATGCATTGGATGGGGAATTAAGCCCAGTGGCATATGCTAGCAGAAAGTTGAATAAAGCTGAAATCAACTACTCAACTAGCGAAAAAGAATGTCTTGCAGTAATATGGGCAATAAAGAAATTCAATATTTATCTGTATGGGAAGGCATTTAAGTTGCAAACGGACCACAAACCTTTATCGTTTCTAGCCCAGGCTAGGCATGAGAACTCTAGGTTACTCCGATGGTCCTTGCTTTTGGCTCCCTATAATTTTAGCATTGAGTATATATCTGGAAAAACAAATTTGGGAGCGGATTTTTTAAGCCGCCATCCGTGTGATGAGAATCACCGTAAACCCCAGAAATAATAATAAATTTCTCTATGTGTATATAGAATAAAGGACTGACATATAATGTCTGTTTTAAGAGGGGAGATGTCGTGAATTATTCTAATCCCCATATATAAATTAAAACGTAAATGCAAAGCCTAACAAATAAATTTAATAAAAGGAAAGAAGAATGGTAAAGAACAGTGCTGTCACAATGACTGTACTCGAAATCCCCCTTGTTTTCTACTTCGTCGGCAAATTGTAACGCTTTCACGTTGATAGTAAAAGCCTACTGTATTATTACCCGCTTTCTTCAATGAAACGTGTGCTGTATTTCTTGGAAAAACATTGAGATACGCAAGCTGATCAATGACCTAAATTTAATATTTCATTCATTCCATTTTATACACGGCGTAACTAAAGACAGATGGACTAAAGGATAGAGAGAAGGGAGAGGCAGAAAGCCGAACACGTGCAACACTAAACACGCGTCGCGCGATACACAATTGCTGCCATCACGCGTGTAAGGCCACATGCACTAACTTTATTTCAAATCGACAGTGATAAAATTCACTACCCTTCCCAGAGTTAGGTTTTAAAATCCTGAAAAACGCTTATTAGGAAAGATGACAATAGATGGGTTTACGTTTGAAAACATTACAGTACCCAGACAGCACATCTTCGAAACAGGAGGTAGAAGAAATTGCATATTTTGAACGCAGCATATTAGCTCTATTAAATATATATATTTGGGTTCCTTAGGGTTTGCTGACAAAGAATATGTAAAACGTTACGCAAATAGTCTAGGAATTACCAAGTTATGGCCAAAATAAAATAGTGGGGGTGCCTGACAGCATGAAATCATTTCTGTTCATAAAATTTTTTTATAACGTGTTTGAAAAAACATTACGTACGGAAATAGCCTACCATGTTAACTCCTATGTGATTGGAGCGCAACAAATGAAAGACTAAACACGATTGGTCGGACTATAAATACTATCTTTCGTTGTCAGGGGAAACGGGAGTAGGAGTATTTTTTTTTGAAAAGATGTGTGGACAGGGTTTCATTGGTTAGAGCTGCGAATATACACAATTCAGAGCGTCTGTTCATCGCCACATCTTGTAATAAACCTACTAAGAAGCAGTACGTTGAGCACCAGTGTATATTTTATAAAAAATAAAGCCTGGGACATCGGCAGATCGGAGTTGTGCTATATTCATTGCCAGTCAACGAAACTGTTTATTATTATTTCCATGAATTGTGGTAAGCTTGAAATATTCAATATCTTTTAATGAAAATTGAATGTAAATTGATAATTTATGTCTGTATATATGTGTGGTTCAGTAGCGAACATGATGTAAAGCCTATAGGCTCCAGCCTGAACAGAGGGTGTCGGAGGAAAGTACAACTGCATGGAATGGCCAAACAGTACACTGACACCTAGATTATTAACTAGAAAGAAATAATGCTGGAATTGCAGAGGCGTAGTAACCATTAGGGAGGGAAATACTGGTATAAAGTATTTCAGATGAAGCTGACAGTTGGCCTAACGCTCTGAACTCAATGTTTGTGAGGTATTGTGCTCAGTGTAGAACTAGAGTGTAAATTAGTTCTGACGTAGAAGGTACACCCTTCTTGTTTCAGGGACCGTGGTCTTAAAGTTTTTGAGCAGCACCTGGTCAGAGCTTTGCTGAAGCCAGAAGTGGACAGCATACTCCTTGGTCCATATAGCAACCAGTGGGGTGGCTCCAGAACTCATTACAGTTAACGAGCAGAGGAGTCTTTTACTGCAGTCATCACGCAAGATAAGAGAGTGTGGCCATGGAGCTCAACATTATGTACCCCCATCTTAAAATGACAGTATAAACTAAAATTAAGAGGGGAATTAAATTGTTTTAATACCAGGAACTGAGAACATCTCCAATACTAGTTCCAATAGAAACAAACTATTGAAGTCATGATGACAAATACCAACAGAGCTTGAACAAAACAAAACCAGTATTACCTCTTGTTACCACTGCACAACTGACACACATAGGATACCATTAATAATATATGTCACTATAAGAATCATATTAATAAATTCTGTACATATAACTTGTAATTAAAATTGATTGTGATTCCTGGTTCCCTTTGTATTTGAATCAGGACACATATACATTCATGACGGCACTGAATACATATTGTTATTTGAAAAGTTACACTGACAAACAACATTTTTCTTTCTTATATAAGAATAAGTGTTCTTAGGTCAGTTTCTTGCGCTGATTTCAAATTTGAAATCCGTTTATCTCTATCACGTCGGGTTCTTAAGATATTTGTGAATAAATACATTTTTGGGAAACCGTTATTTGCTCCGTTTCATTTTTACTATATAACTTTTTAAAAATTAATAAAATGCAAAATAATTCTACTTTTTATACTGCTAAAAGATGCATGACATATGTTACGTTATATTTCAAATAGTTACTGTATTTTGAAATAATTCTGAGTGAAATATGGCTTCTAGAAATTGTAGAAATTCGGCTGATCTGTTCTGTTACGTGTGCGGATATTTTACCGATCGTGTTCACCAGAAAAACTTTACACCATTGCTAAAGAAAGCATATGAACTTTATTTCGATTCGAAAGTTGATGATGCAAATAAATCTTGGAAGCCAAATGCAGTTTGTTCGACTTGTGCAAATACATTGGCAGGTTGGTTACGAAAATCGCCGAAGCATAAGTCGATGCCTTTTGGAGTGCCAGTAATATGGCGTGAACCGACAAATCACGCTACTGATTGTTACTTCTGCTTGACAAATATCTATGGTTTCACTTTTAAAACTAGAAAGTCTGTGGTTTATCCAAATATTGAATCGGTTTCGAAACCAGTGCCTCATGATCCAATCACGTGTCCGATCCCAGTTCCACCAGAACAATATCCGTTGGACGTGAATGAACCATCAGAAAGTGATAGTTTACCTGCTTTAGAAACTAATTCTGACTCGGATTATATACCGGTGAATGATGGTGTTTACTTAATTAACCATTCAGAACTTTCAGATCTAATACGTGATCTCGCTCTCCCCAAAGGACAAGCAGAATTACTCGGTTCGCGACTCAAAGAATGGAATCTTTTAGCGCCCAATACTCCGATATCTAAATTTCGTCATAGACACAGAGAACTTGTTCAATACTTTGAGATGGATGATGACATTTGCTATTGCAAAGATGTAAAAGGTCTAATGGTGCACCTCGGTCATGAGCACATAGTCAACGAATGGCGACTTTTCATCGACTCTTCCAAGACTAGTCTAAAAGCCGTGTTATTGCATAATGGAAATTTATTTTCATCAATTCCAGTCGCCTACTCTGTTCATATGAAAGAAACTTATGACAATATGGCTATACTTTTGGCAAAAATAAAGTACAATGACTACCAATGGCGGATTTGTGGAGACCTAAAGGTCATTGCAATTCTCAAGGGCATGCAAACTGGGTATACTAAAGTTTGTTGCTTCCTATGTGAATGGGACAGCCGCAACAGACAGGAACATTATGCAAGAAAGGTGTGGCCTATCAGGGATCGTATGCAGCACGGGCATAAAAATGTAATACACGAGCCATTGGTTAACAAAGACAGCATCATTTTACCACCGTTACATATAAAGTTGGGGCTCATGAAGAATTTCGTAAAAGCGTTAGATAAAACGAGCAAAGCTTTCACTTATCTTCGAGAAAAGTTTCCGCAAATTAGCGATGCAAAGATTAGCGATGCAAAGATAAAGGAAGGTATCTTTGTAGGACCTCAGATTAGGAAAGTTATTGCAGACAAACAATTCGAGAACTTGTTACATGGTAGTGAACTTCGCGCATGGATGGCATTCAAATCGATCGTTGATAACTTTCTGGGAAATCACAAATCTGTCGACTATGTGCATATTGTTAAGCAGTGCATACATGCATACAGAATTATGGGCTGTAACATGTCCCTCAAAATCCATTTGCTCGATTCGCATCTTGACTTTTTCCCTGACAACCTTGGCGAAGTCAGCGATGAATATGGAGAACGATTCCATCAAGATATCGCCGTAATGGAGTCACGTTATCAAGGACGGTGGAGTGTGACCATGCTTGCCGATTATTGTTGGATGCTTCATCGCGATGTACCACATGCCATTCACCGATGAAAGTCGACTGCAAAGAAATTCAAGCCTACATAACTGTTATACTTCTTGTACAAATGATGTTGTAATACTGTATGCATTGTTAAAAAACTTCAATTGCGTATTTCTAGAGATCCCGACCTGATAGAGAAAAACGGTTTGCAGATTTAAAAACAGCGCATTAAAATTGACCAGAAAAACATAGAAATGTTAGAGAAAGAAAAAAAAAATTTTTTTTTGTTAGTCAGTGTTATCAGTGACTCCTTTAAGATATCCTCTTAGAGTGTTATATGTATGTGAGTGTCACAGTGTTGTCAAGTGTGGTGGAATAAATTAAATTGTTTATCTGTCTGTTGTTGTTATGACTTACACTTCATCATACACATACCCTAGACATAAAACGTAGTCATCACATTATTCCAGAATAATTCTGACTGAGATATATATATATATGTGGCAGCAAGTAAGGTTATCTATAATACACTACTCTTATTAGATATAGATACCTTCACAGCTGATCTCAGTCAGTACACTAAGTCCCCTATAAATATTTATAACATCCCACTTTACCACAACATCTAAAGCTAAGAACCATAAGTCACTAAAATCAGTAGTCCTGTAATTCTTTCGGGATCTTCCTTAAACTATGAACGCGAGCTGTACTTCTTCGGCGGTCGATGAGAGCACTGACACCGTCACACAGACGCATCCACATCTGACGCAGGCGATTTGACGCCCTGATTCCACTGAAGTGGTTCATGACTGGTTATCTTTATCTGGAGCTTTCATAGGCATAAGAATGTTCAAAATAGATACTGATCGATCGATCGGGTTGCTCCAAAATCGCTCTATTTACTGGCGCATCATCATATGCATCTGGATTCGGAAAGCTTTAAAACTCTTCCTGGGCGCATTTGGTTGACAACCTGATCGTCGTTATGTCGAATGAGAAATACCATCTATTCTAACATAGGATTATGTGACAGTGAATCTCCTTTGGTGGTAAAATTCTTGACGAAGACAATCTCACTGACCTTGAATGTGGAAGATTTTCACTGGTATGAAATTACTACTCTGGTCTGCCGTGGACATCACTGGGATAACTGTGTTCTTGGTTGTTGTCCGTGCAGCAGTTGGGCAGGTAATTTACCTGAAATAGTAAGGATCCCAAAGCATCATGTTAATAAATGATGAGGATTAGGGGCTCAGAACAGAAGGTTGTACGGTGTACGGCTTTTTGGTTAAGATATTTTCGTAGCGGTGATCCTTAAGATGACAACGGCAGTCCCATAACTCAGTCTAAGATTTTTAAAGCATTGTTTCATTGGCCGATATGGTACTTTGTATGTACCGTGCCTGTTTAACTCTTTCTAAACCACGAAAGATATGACATGCAACGATAGAGTTCGTTATTCTCCCAAAGGCCGAATGCTGTACCCTAGTCATTTTACCTTCTGTCTGCACTTGCACGATATGAAGCACATTTATTTGTTTCCTCAAGATTCAGACACTGAAAATTAGTTTCTTGTGCATTTTGAGTATTTTTTCCATAGATGTATGTTCACTGTATGTTTTACATCACTAATTGAGAAAAATCTGGCATCCATTTTGATATCTGAGTTAAACTTACAAGCGACCTAGAATTAAAAGTTGATTGCTTTTTTTTTTTTTTTCTCGTTATCGTTCATTTCCTTCTATTTGACATCTTCTGTCATCTAGAGCATTTTCTCAATAGCAATATCATATTTTTAGATCATTTCCAACTGTGCCCTAATCATTAAACGGGAAATTGCTTCTAATTCATTTAATCTGCTTTATCCATTTTAAAACATTCTACGCTGGTTTTTTTTTTTTTTGCGTTTACTTCTATAATTACCTCAATCGAAATTTTGATTGATGTTCTCGGGGAGATTTTATCCCACAATTCTCAGTGATGTGTGACAAGGCCATTAGAAAATGCCAGATTTATCTGCCAATTTTGCCATAATGTTTTTGTTAGCTGCATCTCGATTTAAAAAAAAAAAAACAACAGAACACGTATGACTTTAAGTATAATGGGAAAGTTACATATGGTATAACATATCATAGCGACATTACAAATGACATTACATTTACTTATTTAATTGCATGGAACACTGCACGCCATATGACTATGTTGAAGACATATATAACATTACTTAAGACAAGTCACATTATCTATGCCTGCTGTATGGAGAACAGCAAAAACAACAGTAAAGAAGTTACAGACTTTCATAAATGAATGCTTGCGTAGAATGGAAGGATTGAAGTGGTATGACGAGATGACTAATGTAGAACTGATGACAAGATCTTTAATGTAGAACTGATGACAAGCCCACTAATGTAGAACTGATGACAAGATCACTAATGTAGAACTAATGACAAGATCACTAATGTAGAATTGATGACAAGATCACTAATGTAGAACTGTTGGCAAGATCACTAATGTAGAACTGATGACAAGATCACTAATGTAGAACTGATGACAAGATCACTAATATGGAACTGATGACGAGATCACTAATGTAGAACTGATGACAAGATTACTAAAGTAGAACTGATGACGAGATCACTAATGTAGAACTGATGACAAGATCACTAATGTAGAACTGATGACAAGACCACTAATGTAGAACTGATGACGAGATCACTAATGCAGAACTGATGACGAGATCACTAATGTAGAACTGATAACGAGATCACTAATGTTGAACTGATGACGAGATCACTAATGTAGAACTGATGACAAGATCACTAATGTAGAACTGATGATGAGATCACTAATGTAGAACTGATGACAAGATCACTAATGTAGAACTGATAACGAAATCACTAATGTAGAACTGATGACAAGATCACTAATGTAGAACTGATGACAAGATCACTAATATGGAACTGATGACGAGATCACTAATGTAGAACTGATGACAAGATTACTAGAGTAGAACTGATGACGAGATCACTAATGTGGAACTGATGACAAGATCACTAATGTAGAACTGATGACAAGACCACTAATGTAGAACTGATGACGAGATCACTAATGCAGAACTGATGACGAGATCACTAATGTAGAACTGATAACGAGATCACTAATGTAGAACTGATGACGAGATCACTAATGTAGAACTGATGACAAGATCACTAATGTAGAACTGATGATGAGATCACTAATGTAGAACTGATGACAAGATCACTAATGTAGAACTGATAACGAAATCACTAATGTAGAACTGATGACAAGATCACTAATGTAGAGCTGATGACAAGATCACTAATGTAGAACTGATGACAAGATCACTAATGTAGAACTGATGATGAGATCACTAATGTAGAACTGATGACAAGATCACTAATGTAGAACTGATAACGAAATCACTAATGTAGAACTGATGACAAGATCACTAATGTAGAACTGATGACAAGATCACTAATGTAGAACTGATGACAAGATCACTAATGTAGAACTGATGACAAGGTCACTAATGTAGAACTGATGACAAGATCACTAATGTAGAACTGATGACAAGGTCACTAATGTAGAACTGATGACAAGATCACTAATGTAGAACTGATGATAAGATCACTAATGTAGAACTGATGACAAGATCACTAATGTAGAACTGATGACAAGGTCACTAATGTAGAACTGATGACAAGATCACTAATGTAGAACTGATGACAAGGTCACTAATGTAGAAGTGATGACAAGATCACTAATGTAGAACTAATGACAAGGTCACTAATGTAGAACTGATGACAAGATCACTAATGTAGAACTGATGACAAGGTACTAATGTAGAACTGATGACGAGATCACTAATGTAGAACTGATGATAAGATCACTAATGTAGAACTGATGACAAGATCACTAATGTAGAACTGATGACAAGGTCGCTAATGTAGAGCTGATGACAAGATCGCCCATGTGGAACTGATTACAAGAACCTGAAAAATGTCAGTGGAACAAGAGAGGGGAAGAAGGCACCAGCACTGATATGACACATACTGAATTGATAGCATTACAAGGTAGTCCTTGTATAGAAATCCCCATGTTAGGAGGGGTAGAAAGAAACAAGAAAAACACTTGGAGAAGTGAACTGTAGACAGATATGAATGGGATAAAGTCGACATGTACTGACCTTAAACAAATTACACAGACAGGAGGACTTGGCCTGAATTTTTTGAAGGCCTATGCTCCATGGCGAGCTGAAGGGGGATGAATGGGTGATTGAACAACAGATTGAATTAATGAGTGATTGATTGAAAAAAAAAGTTACTTGCTTATCCGTTACGGGACGTGGCAATCAACCCCAGCTTTTATTGGCTGTTTGTGATTTTTCTAGGCAATTTTTTCATTCAGTAGTTTGCCATTGCTTTCTGAACGGTACGGTGCTTATACCATTGTTAAAAATCGACACAAAGCGATCTGCTACCAAACCGCCTGCAGCAGGTTTCGAACCTGGTATATCTGGATTATGAAACTGCGTCCATATCCATTAGGCCACAGACGCCGACTGATTGAATGAATGAATAATTGATGATTTATTGAATGGGTGATTGAATGATTAAATGAATGATTGAATTAATTAATTCATGATTGAATGATTGATTGAATTAATGAATGACCAGACTCCAGTGTCATCCGTTTAAGGTCATCCCATGTCGACTTTATCTCACTCATATCTGTCTCCAGTTCACTTCTCCCTGTGTTTTTCTCTCTCAGTCTACCTCGCTCAGTCTACCTCGCTCAGTCTACCTCGCTCAGTCTACCTCGCTCACAATACGTATTTCTTTCATATTTGTTTTGCTGAGGGGAAGACATAATCGCCGATACAATGGTCATTTCTTTACGTTTATTTCATACAACGGCTCTTTAAATGGGAATTTCTACCGTGTATTTTAGGTAACAGCTTTGCTGTTAAACTTTTTAAACGTTTTCATTAATTGATCTAGTATTATCCTGACAATTATCGATCTGATGACTGGTCGACTGGTTTATTTATTTATACAGTTCATTTATCTTTTTTATTTCAGGAAATCTACTGATGGGTTTTCGGTTATATCTTTCTTTGCGGTTTTTTTTTTTTTTAAACGTTGACTTGTTTTGATTCGATCTTGTCTCCGCTTAAGTTGTATAATGATGTCTGTAATGGGTGTCTATGTCGTGAAATTAGACAGATGGGGGATAGAACATTATTTCCCCAGATTTTTAATAATTAAAACAAAATGAAGAACAATGGTCTAGGGTTAGTTTTACAAATTGACGATAAATTATAAACACATGATGTGTCGGGATATACCCTTCGTCAGTCAGTCACACATATGAGACAAAGATGAGAACTATAAAAAATGATAAAGGAAAATATAAAGAAGTTGAAAAAATGATAAACAAATAAACAGAAGAATAGATTGACACAATCTATAAATGCTTTTCAACTCCCGGTGGCACACAGGTCTTCAACAAAAACAACATGTCAAACCCTCCTGACCTGTGCCATCCATTCAAACTCTTTACGTACCTTCTTTATGCCTCTCATTTCTGTCACCAGTTCTTTTCTCTGTGTGTTTTTGGTACCCCCTATTTCTCTTACACTGGGGTGTCCAAAATAGGGACTGCCTTCTAATGCTATCAACTGGGTTTCTTAACGAGTATCCTACACAACGCCAGCTTCTTGTCTTCACCTCTTGTTCTACGGATATTTGTTCGGGTCTGGATCTTTATGTCGGTAGCTATCTTGTCATACCATTTCAATCCTTCTATTCTGCGCAAGTAACCATTTATGAAAGTCTGTATCTTTCTGGTAATAATTTGTGTTGTTCTCTATGGTTCAGAACCACACAGTTGGAATATCATTACATTTGAGCTGAAGATTCTTACTTTTGTGCTGCACTTGATTTCTTTTTATTTCTCTGTTAATCACCAGCGAAGTATGGAAAATATTACCTTTAGAAATAAAACAGCATTTGTTTCCTGAGATGTCATCATGTTTCTCGACTGGTTGCTCTGCCGTTCATTCGCGCCATCTATTTGAGGTGATTGATTGCCGTGAATTACAGTTTTTGCAGTAAACTAGCGTCTTTTAAAACAGTGGTGTCAGCTCTCGAGCGTAAACAATTCTCTGGAGTGTGAACACTGTTCCAAGTTATCACGGCAAGGAAGATTTAGAAGAGAACACTGAAGACGGTGTTTACAGATTAAAAATCCCAAAGGCTATATCAGTTTAGGGGGAAAATGGAGTTTATAAAAGATACAAACTTGAGATATAGATCTGATTTATTTAGCCTGTTCGATTCTTCTTCTTCTTTGATCCTTAGCCGCCGACTGTCAAAGCAGTTAATGGTCATCACGCCTAGTGGCGTCTTGTAGGGCAGCAACAAACTGCTTCCACTTTGTTCGGTCGGCAGCCATCCTTCGTGCAGTGCCCCAGCTCTGGTTCATTCTTTGCATCTCGGCTTCCACAGTTCTCCGCCAAGTTGTTTTTGGTCGGCCTCTCTTTCGCTTTCCCTCGGGGGTTTATAGCATAGCTGTTCTTGTGACGGTATCAGGGTCCCTTCTGAGGACGTGGCCAACCCAACTCCAGCGTCTGCCAGCTATGATGGTGTGCATGTCCTCCTGGTTACTCCGTATAAGTAGTTCTTGGTTGCTGATGGTATTCGGCCTAAAGATTTGGAGAATTTTCCTTAGGCAGATTGTGTAGATGAAGGACAGTTTCGACATTTCCTTCTCTGTTACTCTCCAGCATTCTGCGCCATAGAGAAGCACAGAAAGTACACAGCTCTCATTCCGTCTTAATTTGGTATTTGTGCTATACTGGGAAGACTTTCAAATGTTGTTGAGACTAGCAAAGGCTGTTCTTGCTTTATTCATTCTGTTGTTAATGTCCTTGCTTTTTCTGCCGTCAGGTGTTACTATGCATCCTAGGTAAGTAAATGTGTGTGTCTGTTCTAACTTCTGGTTCCTTATTGTTTTTGGCTCAGGATTGCCCACATTTAGTGTCAGACCTCTGTCTTCTTCAGACTGATGTTCAGGCCAACCTGCTGGCCATACTTATTCAGTCTATCTGTTTTTTTCTTGGATGTGTTGATGTGAATGCGCGAGTAGTGCAATGTCATTTGCATATTCCAGGTCTTCCAGTGTAGAAAACGTTGTCTATCTAATTCCTCTTGGACTGCCCTCTGTTGCCTGGCGCATCACCCAATCTAAGGCTGTCAAAAATAATGTTGTTGATAAGGGGCATCCATGTCGTACTCCTGTTTTCACTTCCAAAGCTAGATTATTCAATCCAACACTGCATGTAAAGTTAGAATGGAGCCTTTTTATGATGGAAACAATACAGCTGGAAATTCCATAAGCCCTCAGTGTTTTCCCTGTGTATGCTGTCGAAAGCCTTTTCAAAATCATCAACGTTAATGTATAGCTGTCTCTGCCATTCTGAGCACTGCTCTATAATGTTCCTGAGGGTGAATATATCATGAGCCTGCAAGAGCTGTGCTATTGCTTCTGTATTTCGATAAGTTCTTCTAGGTAATGGCAGCCTGGCTATCTGCAAAACAGATAACTAAATTACTTTGTCTTAAACAAGGTAAGGTAATGAAATTACTAGGTCTTAAACAAGGTAAGGTAATGAAATTACCAGGTCTTAAACAAAGTAAGATAATGCGATTACAAAATAAGTGACGAAATGTAGACAGTCGAACGGCAGACAGACAGACAGGAAGGCAAGGGGGTGGACAACAGGCACCAGTGAAAGGCATTTGGGGAATTCGACGCAGTGGCCATCTAAACTGCGCAATCTGCATGGACCTAATTCTTCTTTTTTTTTTTCTTTCGGCGTTCTGTAGAGTATAGTCCTTCCGTATTTTATTCTTTCAGTTAGTTCATGACGGTGTCATGTCTTGCGTCCAGTTCTTTCCATGCGTATTTTTATCCTACTTATATATGTCTATAGTTCTCCTCTCTATGTGTTATGCGCCAAACGTATTTCTTCAATTCAAGTGTTTCCAACGCAACGACCGCCTACTACTACATCAACTTCTAAAACTAAACATTTTTTCAAAGAGGAAAACTTTAACGTTCCAGAACACGACTGTAGATTGACAGAGTTTCGAAATCTTTAAAATGCTTTTTCCTGTCATATCCTAAATGACATTAGGATCTAATTTCTGAAACTTTCGCAGCAATCATATTAGTTGAAACGATATATACGATTTTTTTCTAATTCACTAGGCAGAAATAATAACGTGGAACAAGGCAGTCCTTGCTCCAAAATCCCCAGAGTAAGAGAAGGCATGGGTATATAGACAAACATACGGAGAAGAGAACTGGTGACAGAAACTAAAATAGCGAAGAAGACATGGCAAGACCTTCAGCTGATGGCACGTGACAGGAGGGTTTTGCATACGTTTGGTGAAGGAATATGCTCCTTGGGGAGCTGAAGGTTAAGGAATGAATGAATGATTGATCGTGAAACAAATATTATAGGTAAAGGTAACTACATTGTGGTAGGCAAGCTAATGTACCTAGTAACGCTCGTAAATCAAGTGAGATGACAAAGCGCACGAAGTAATAGATTTAATTGTGTATGTACATGTTTTTCTTTGCTCTCTTGATATACCATTTTGTCTATATTTTGAATCTCCATTGAAGTTTCTATAATCAGTATCGTTTCTGTTGTAAAGTTCGTTGCCATACTTAATTACATGATGAGCTCATATACCATATATGCTGTTTTTAATATACTGTGTAGCAGACAGATATTTATGTCATTTTGATTCTTGGATTTATAGCAGTAGGGTTCAACAATCATGATGTATCGAGTACATAGTCTGTCACGCTACAAATTTTGAGTATGTCCACCGTTACCACTTTGTTTCTATATATTCTTCTACTCTCTTACCATATTATATTTTTTTTTTTACTCGCAGTTCAGTCTTACATCTCCCAAGACCTGCTCTCGCGTGGTTGAAACTTACCATAACCCGTTTAGCTGCTATGACTGCTAATTCTTTTTCAGTTATGCATATGTGTGCCGGAAACCACGCGAGCCTTACATTGTACCCATTGTTGTTTAAAGATGCATATTTTAGCATTATGTCTTCTCTAATATCTGGTTGGCTGCATTCATATCAGTGTTTGAGTGCTTGTAGCGAAAACAGTGCATCTCTGTAGATAGTAACTTCTTGACGAGATTGTCTATCATATTATTATTACTACTGCGCTCACTGAATGAAGATCGATGCGTAGCGTTGCTTGTGTTAGCGGGTTCATGTGAAGGATTTGTGAAGTAAATTAATCCGGTGGTTCTGACGAAGTATATGTGACGTAAAAGTAAGAACTCGTTATATGTGTTGTTTAAGGATATTGTGTAATAAACTAACGCTTTGCAGTTTCTGTTAAATAATTTGTGAAATAAATTTACTCTGGGTTCTGTTGAAAAATTTATGAAAGAAAGAGATTCTAATTAATGGGATTTCATTGCAGTTTTTCGTGAAAGGCTTCTGGGAAACGAAAAAACTAATTGTCTTTTAAACGTTAACCCTACATAAAACGCTTATACTACATTGAAACTTTCCTACCCGAAGTCAGATATGTTTTCTAAGGAAGCATGTGACCCGCTTCTTCAATTTTGTTATTGCTGCCATTAGCATTTGATGTAATCCTTGATAAGTCTGTAGACGATATGACTATACTGCGGAATTATATAAAGTAACATGCAGTAATATTCGATTTTACGCAATAAAATATAGTGTGTATCAAAACCATGTTCCCATTGGCGTGTACAGTAAGTCTATGTGCTTTAAGTTTCTAAATACGTACATTCACACTAATAATTTGTGGTTTTCTACAGTTACTATACAAAATATTATATGAATTGCTGTTTGTATTTCGCTTAGGAAAACGGTATAACCATTTCTGTTGTTCTTAGAAATCCGTTATTTAAACCCAAAATTCAAGTTGTTGGCTTTCACATTAACATAAAATATTCAGAATGGAGTAAACTTGACCTGACGCCAGCAGTGGATTATATTGTTTAGTATGTGTACCTTCGTCTGGAAAAACCGTCCATCTGTCAGGAAGGACTATTATGAAGAGGTTTCTGAAAGGCTTTGGTTCGGTTCCTCTAGGCCCTTTCTTTGAAGATGATCATTCGCCGGAGAGACATGAAGCAACCTCTAACGGTGACGCTACAGCCAGTGGTGTAAGTGTCTGTGGTGCCACACTGTTCGTTTTTTTCTTTTTGGTGTGTATTTTCGGAGTTCAACATTGTTTACAATTAAGATTGTTTGTAGTTGAAAAGGTAAAAATTTATTTTTTTGGCCTGAAATCAGACATGACTGACAATGTGTAATGAGAAATCAAGACACAGGTCTGAAAATATACAGAAGAAGACAAAGATTACGAGAATAAATAAGGCTAATTATAGAAACTCTATACAAGATGTGAGCTTAAACCATATATCTTGGCAGCAATATAAACAACTGTTGGAGAAACAGACAGTGGTATCAAAATACGAAAGCAAATTGAAAAGTAGCATGAATTGGACTGGGATATATATATAAATACTGTATACAGGTAAACCTGGGAGATATTGCGGGTTCGGTTCCAAACCACCGCAATAAAGCGAATATCGCAATAAAGCGGGTCATACCCATTTTTGGGGGGCTTCCCAGTGCATATAAAAGCCTAAAATCATGTTTACACTATGTCTATTAAGTGCGCAATAGCGCTAGCTCTTAAAAAAATGTACTCTAAATTTAAAATACTTTATTGCTAAAAATATGCTAATCTGCATCATCTTAGCCAAAATCTTTCGGAAGAAGAAGGCACGTTCTAAGAAATAAACATAAATAATTTGAAAAAAGTGCAATATCTGCGAAGCGCAATAAAGCGAAGCACAATAAAGCGAGGTAGGTATATATATATATATAATATAAGAACTTTCAACTCAAATGTTTGATGCATTTGTATTGAATGGCTCGGAAAGATGAAGAGTAACAAAAGGAACAACCAAAAAGTTCCAAACATGAGTCAATGACCTGAAATGGTATGATAAGATCGCCAACGTGGAACTGATAGAAAGAGTCAGAAAACAATACCATGAAAGAAGAGGTCAGTAGAGGTCGCTGGCGTTCGCTAGAACACGTATTGATTAAGTCAGTTGATAGCAGTAGAAGGCAGCTCTTGTTCTTAAGATAAAGTTGTTCAATTAAAAAACATGGAAGGGGATCCACTATATTCGCTACATACGATAAGACACGTCACAACAAATGATAGAGAATTTACAGCCTAGAAGAACCAACGCAATGGAAAAAAACAGGTGTAATATATTTTATAAAGCAGGGGTTCTCAACCAATTTTTGCTCATGGTCCTCATTTACCTCGGTGGCCCCTCTGTTTTTCGCTGTGGCCACGTAGAAATATGACGTCCCCTTATAGGGACCATATAGCCTACGCTGTGAACTACTTTTATAGAATAAAGGATACTATATTCTCAAATTGTAACTTACATGGGGGTTAAGCCGGGTATTGCATGCATAAAACGAGTATAAACATCAATTTTATTGTACATAGACCAAAAAACCAAACCAGATGCATCATTCGCAACCTCTATATCAAATGGCCAGAAGTGATGACAAAGCACAGCTCTCTAACATAGAACCAGACAACAAACAATACAGTTGGACATCAAAGAGAGAGCATGGAGATGGTTAATACACACGCTCAGGAAACAACCAATATAACTAAACATGCCCTTGGCTTGAACACACACGGGAAGATAAAAGTTGGGAATCCAAAAAGAAAAATGAGAACATTGAAAGAAAATATTAAAACAACCAGGAAAGCGGTAGGCAACCCAGCGGCGATGCAGGTCTTTGCGCGTTAAATATCTACTTTGATTTTTTTTAAAATAACGTTTGTTTTCAGGTTACATAATATTTAGAATTTTGAATAAATGCAACCTATATATGTAACTTGTATCTTTGGCATCCAATCTGGTTCCTGCAATTCCATCAATGGAGCTGTGAAAAATTCAAACCCAGTGGTATTTTACCGAATGTTAACCTTCAAAGAAATTATAGTTTTCCCATCTCATGCAGTTCACGACTAAAGTAACGTTTTGCATGCTAGCTCGTGAGTTTTCACTCGGATCGCTTAAAAAGTGTCGTTGATCCTGAGGAGACTGTGCTTTTAAATTCCGGCCCGGTCCAAAATTTATTTAGCCTTAAAATTATTTCTCTTTTCCCTTTCGTCACTTAGAGATCTACCAATCCCTCCACTATGATTTACCGGTAGATAGGGATATACCTAATGCAAACTCTTGAACTAATAAATCATGGGCATGGTTGAAATTAGACGGTTCAAAACAAATCGTGGCTAGCATTAGTTGCTGTCCTGTGCGTCACATGAACAGTAATGACAGAAAGCGAGAGAGGGAAGAGAGAAAAGGAGAGATGTAGATTATAACTTATATGACCTCAGAAAGGAATTTAAGAACAGAATGAAAGCGTCCCTGTAATATTACAGTTTCAAACACACAAACTTCCAAAATAGTCATCTTCATCAACGAGACAATACTGTGAGATTTCTTTTTTTAATGAAAGAGACAATATTTATATTTTTTCATGAAACAGACAATACTCAGATTTTTTTCATAAAACAGACAATACCCAGATTTTTTTTTCATGAAACAGACAATACCCACATTTTTTGGGGTGAAACAGACAATACCTAGATTTTTTTTCATGAAACAGACAATACCCAGATTTTCTTTTCATGAAACAGACAATACTCAGATTTTTTTTCATGACCGAGGCAACACTGTAGGTTTTTCATTAATGACAGAATACTCCAATTTTTTGTTTTTCATTAAAGAGACAATACTCATATTTTGTTCTCATGAAAAAGACAGTACTGAAGATTTTGTTTCATGAATGAGAAAAGTCTCAATTTTTTTTTTTTTTTTTCATGAAAAAGACAATAGTGTAGATTTGTCATGAAATGAACAATACATTAGATCTATTCATTAAAGAGGCCATACTGTAGGTTTTTTTAATGGAAGAGAAGATTCAATCATCTCTCTTTTGATAACACGAAATTTTCCCTCTTAATCTGTCCTGTTTTCTACTTAAGGCTGTAATCAAAGCATGATATTTTTACAGAGGAGAAGAAAAAAAAAAGAAAACAATACAAATCGAATCATACTTGTCTTTACTCTGTATTCCGCTTAAGATCTCAATCTCATATTCACCCCACTTACCTTCCCCTTCTATAAAGAAAACATTCTAGTGAAGCGCCTCCGAAAATTCAATAATTTTTGGCATGCATACATTTTTGATGGCCACTAGCCTTCCTAGAAAGTCAAAGGTCCCCTGAGCAGCCAGACATCAGCGGCCAGCATGTCAGATCAATTCTGAAGCTTCAGTGCACCTTTTTTTTTTTTTAAATTAAAATAAGTAAGTAGTTTGTAAAGGTCTAAAATTGTTTTGACATATATTATTATTTTTTTTAAATGTTACTATTTGTTTCACAAACCGTCACGCTTAGTCCTTTTTTTTTGCTTCTGGAGCTACAATTATCACTGGAAGCTGTGTTGCAACCAGACGATACGTCATAGGCTGGAAACCCAGCTCTTGCAGACCGGCGTGGAACTTCCCGGTTACCATGGTGTGGCCATGTCTGCTCTGCAGATTGAGAGAAGATCGGCTACCATGGCAAACCAAGAGCCAAGGATCCAGACCATCAGGACGACCTAGAGTTCGCTGGGAGGGCAACACCAGACCATCGCTGAAGGACGGAGGTCTGGACTGGAGCTAGGACAAAAGGAAGACAGCCGATATGATAGCATGGCGCTCTCTCTCTCTCTCTCTCTCTCTCTCTCTATATATATATATATATATATATATATATATATATATATATATATATATATATATATATATATATATATATATATATATATATCTGGCTAATCTCTACACTCCAGGGAAGAAGAGGAACGACTAAGTAAGTTTTGTTGCAAGTTTCGAACTTTTGTAGAAAGAAGATCCGATAATTAGAACTTTGGGCTCAGGGCTGAAGGCAGTTATACATCGGAGAATAAAACAAGCCTATCTACATACTGTCAGTCAGTCTATATCCTCTCCCTCTATCTTACTGCCTTCCTCTACGTGTCCAGATATCATTGATGCGTCATGTAGCTCCAGCCTTTACTGAAGATACCCGTGAATTACACAAATGTCAATTGTATCAGCTTCCATCATAAAAAGTCAACATTTTCCCTTCACGTTATTTTAAGTCATATTTTCCTCATCTTACCCTTCATCTCCCAAAAGAGCATAGGCCTTCAACAAACACCTGCCCCACAGTGGCGTACTAAGTTGGTGCCAGCAGGCGGTACACCGGGGGTGACAGCCAGCAGGCGGTGCCTTCGGACACTATTATGGTAGTAAGGTAAAGGTAGTCCCATAGCAAATACTGCCGTAGGGGAAGAAAGTGTTAGATTATGGTAGTCATCTCATCTCAACCCGTAACCCGTCATGGGTCGAAGGGGTGCCATGGTGGAATCATCAGCAGACAGAGTCCTCCACTGCTCTCTATCCTCAGCAATGCGTACAAGTGTGGAAAAACTGTGTCCTGCCCATTCTTTGATGTTATCAGCCCAGGATTTTCTTTGCCTTCCTCTTCTCCGTTTACCTTCGACTGTTCCCTGGAGGATCGTTTTCGAAAGGGAGTCATGACGAGTTACATGCCCAAACCAGGCAAGCTTTCGACGTGTTTCTACTGACAAAAGTGGTTCTTGGTGGCCTGCATAGATGTTTATTTTCTCTCTAACATAGACATTTGTTTTGTGCTCTTTATAGTAAAGGCGCAAAATTCTTCTATAACATTATGGTAGTACTTACGGTTAAAAGCGTATTTGCAAGTATGTTTCTTTTATGGTGGAGAGGGTTGCCAAAGGTAGAATCCACCCCCAGGGGTCAAAAACAAGGACTACCTTGTAATTCTATCAACAGGTTTCCTCAATTTCTCTCCCATCCATCGCCAGCGTAAGTCACACCTGCTATTTACTTAGAGATGATAATGTTCCTCTTTGACCTGTTAACAGATAACGCCGATTAACTAACTAGTCATAAGTAATAATTTTTATTTTTATATATATCTTTTTAATTAGTGACGACATTTCTCCCTTATTACACACATTGCCATCTGCGTTGTCCACATATTACTTACTTAGTCGTTCCCCTTCTACCGTGAGGTGTAGAGGTGTCCACATAATTATAACACTAATCTACCGACAGTCGTGAACCACAGCTGAGGCTCAAAGTTGTCTGCAAGAGAGACACGAAGGCTCTGGACATAAATCCAGTAACCTGGGACGATGAAGCTGCCCATCGCAGCAAGTGGTGCTGCTCCTCACGGCGCCGCAGACTGGACGAAAAGAAGCTGTTACAAATAAAACTCCGATAGGAAATCGAGGGGTAAAAAGCAGCTAATGGATTGCACCTCAGGGGTGCATCGTTCTCATAGTCAGTAATGACTAAAGGAGGTTACCAACAAAATCTACCCAAAGAAGGAATATGTATCAATTCTGTAATAAGCATTGTAAAAGTTAAACCGTCTTCAGTAGTCACAACAGCCCAAGAAAACAGCAATACCAAGAAATGAGTTCAGACTGCAACAATAGCACAAAAGCAAGTAAATGACAAAATACATACTAGGGATCCATTTTTGTTAGTTATCAAATGTACTACACAAATATTAGGTAAAAATGTAAAGGATCCCGTTACATGCCCATTGAGGCATATTGGGAATATGGTGTTAGGACCATATTTTCTTGACCATAGGCACACTAGGGGTGATGTGGTCATCATCACGCCGGCCGCCTTAACCTTCCCAGAGTTGCTCTGATACCCAATTCATGAGGCTGTGTCGACCCTGGAATCGTTTGTGGTCTAAAAAAACGCACCTCAACCGGGGATCGAACCATGGACCACCGAACTAGGAAGCCAGTGCACTAACCACTGCGCTACATATTAGGTTTGTCGGCAATTTTCATTAAAGAGAAATAAGATATAATCATCTCACTTTTAATAAGACGAAAATTGAAAAGCGCATGCTTGGTTTGCTGCCAATTAGATCCAGATATGCGATGGCCCAGGCAAAAGCTTATATGCGCGTAACAACAGACATAAGACATCCGCTGCATGGGAACGTAGCTGACATCAAAGGAGCAAGAATACAGAGGGGGGGGGGGGTTAAAGAATCTCTACCTGATGCTTCAGCCACAACCTGGAACAACAATACTTTCAGACCTAGATTTTATAACCTTGATAGGAACTTTGTGCCAGGGAGGTACAATAATGGAAATTTCAACAGAAATGGAAATTTCAACAGAGATGGAAGTTTCAACAGAGATGGAAGTTTCAACAGAGATGGAAGTTTCAACAGAGATGGAAGTTTCAACAGAGATGGAAGTTTCAACAGAGGTAGACAGCAATTTAGGAATCAGTCACCTCAGTATAGAACCAATTACCAACACCAAAACTCAAATTGGAGAAGGCAAGACAATTTTCATCCTTCTAATAGATATTGCATTAATTATGGTTCCAACAACCCCCAGAAGTCCTTCCCAGTTTCAGGAGTCATTGTTATGAAACGCATACGATACCCCTCTGCATCAAGTTGGTAACGTTTTAATAAGAGAGTCCTTGCAGCTTCGTAATTATTTCTGATAGGCTCATCCACAGTACAAAGAGCCGTTAATGGTTCCCCATTCAAGAATTCCATAAGTCTAGCACACCATTGAGATCTGCATGAGAATGGAGGTAGAGGCAGCTACTGCAGCCTAAAGGTGGCTTCATTAACAAAGACAAGTTATTGTATCAGGCTCACAATCCATGCTTCGGAAGGTCTAAGGAAGTGGATGGCTCCGGCATGAATGGAAATCCTTCACAAAAGCCTCGAATCTTAACAATGGGCGACAGCTACGAGAGAAACATGCATGAAAACGATTTCTGATTGTACAAATAAAAATAATAGTAAGTATATATATATATATATATATATATATATATATATATATATATATATATATATATATATATATATATATATATATATATATATATATATATATATATATATATATATATATATATATATATATATATATATATATATATACCCACTAACAAAAGAAACATGTCAGGTATAGAATTGAAAATTTTTCGAGGTAAAGGCATAAAAGATGATAACATACACATGGACAGGTCGTCATGAAGTACTAGCAATTAGTGCACTGAGTACAAGCTGTAATAACAACCAGTACGTGCAATATGCGTTTTTTTAGTACCACCTGCCCTACGTATGTGATGTGTGAGTTTTAACGACTGGTTTCTCTGCTTTGGCGATCGCAATAGCCAGAAAACAGCATTTAATGTTGACTGTACCTAAATTTTACCATGACACGATTGTGTGAAGCACAGCGTAACCAAGCCATGGAACAACTGGTTGCGGGATCATCCGTTAGTGACGTTGCTCGCTACTTCGGTGTATGCCGAGACACAAATAGGAACTTGCACACACGATAGCACACCACATGGACAACTCAAGACAGGCCCAGAAGTGGTAGACCAAGGGTAACAACAATGGCTAAGGACCGTTACATACGGACAGTACATCTGCGCAACCACTTCTAACATGCTCAGGCAACAGCATGTACGTTCCCAGGGTTCAGGACAATCAGTAACTTGACGGTCCTCAAACGCCTTCGAGAAGCAAACATACGTGTTTACAGATCAGCACAACGGTCGCGTCTGCTTCAGATGGACTGACAATCAGTGGCGTGCTGTCGTATGGTCTGATGAATCCAGGTTTCTTCTTAAACGGCAGCAGGCGCACGCTCTGCCATTCCTTCACCAAAATGAACCGGGACTAATTTAAAGAATTGTGGATTTTAAAGCTGCAACCAAGGTGGAGTGGGTTCATTTTCTACATAAGACAACAGGAGACGAAGACACTTGGGAAACATGACCCAGGTGGGCCCGACCCCCTTAGAGTGTAAAGGAGAATAAAGGGCCGAAACACTTGTTCGACGGGGGACTGCTTCTGATGATCAGATTGTCTCCTATATATAGCCTCCAGTTGTCCCATTGGTATATCGCTCTGTATAGAGTTTCCTATCATCATGCAGGACAATGCCTCGGCTCACCAAGCTGTAGCAGCCCTAGACTACCTCAATGCAGCTAATGTGAACATCATCGACCCTTGGCCAGCTCTGTCCTTTGACTTAAATCTCTTTGAACATCTCTGGGACCATGTGGACAGAAGGGTGCCCACCCTCCATTATCAGCCAGAGAGCTTGTACCAGTTATATACAGAGCTTACTGAGGCATGGAAAAACATCCCAGAAGACAAGATCAGACGTTTGGAACTCTCTATGAGACGCTGCTGCAGTACCAGTGGTGCAAGTCACGTGGTGGTCACACTCGTTACTGAGTTTGTGACTTTTGTTCTGGATACCACGCTTCTTTAAGGTACGACCACGTGACACTCGATTACTACATTTGTGTTTTGTAACCTGATTTCTTTCAGGACATAAACCCCTTATCGAACTGCCATGTTTACTTTATCAATCTCTCCATGCACATTTATTGAGAACAAAATACAAACTGTGACAGGTTTCTTTTGTTAGACAGTACATATTTATATACACACTCACACACATAGTGCTTCGCCGACAGAGGTCTAGAACGAACCCCCACGTAACCCGGATATGAACCTCAGGACGACCTGGACTAATTATAGACGCAGTCACTTCTGCAGTTTCACTATTAAACAGTATCAGCCAGATTACACAAGACAAAGACCTTAATACTGTGTATAATAAATGATAGAAGAATGAGAATAAGTAAAGTACGTTTTGGTACCCTAATATAACCGAACGGGTCGCGCTTCGCCCTAACGATGCAAAACTTACTTACTTAGTCGTTCCCCTTCTACCGTGAGGTGTAGAGGTTTGGAAGAGAGAGCGCCAGACCATTCTATCAGCTGTCTTCTTCCTGGCCTGGTTCCATTCTAGTCATCGGTCCTTCAAAGATTGTCTAATGTTGTCCTCCCAACGATGCAAAACTCTTATTTTAAAAATATTAGTTTTCAACGAGGAGAGAATTTCTTTTATCTGCAGCAACCGTTGTTCATTAACCCGAGTGCACTTTCTGCTTCTGCAGAACTCCAAGCCACGTCTTTCATTACTTTTGTTTTCCTCTTTAATGAATTGGAGGATTTCTCTTTTAGACAGGAAATCACGACAAAAGAGCCTGTCGCCCGGACGGCATGCCAGTGATTATGTTTTTAATGGCACGATTCTGTTTCCACAAGTAAGATACCCGCCAGAATATGGTGGGAAATAATTATGTTGTGCAGTTCGTGCTACGTGCACTGAAGACGGCACTAGATTCCCCTGTGGTCATTTCATTCATTTCACTTTTGCTTTAGAAGTACAGAAACACGGAAGTTGTGTGGCACGAAAACATATAAGCTTCACCTATGATGAGCAAGAGGCTTTACTGGCGAAATATATAAATATATACCATGGAGCCACGTATTCTTACTTACTTGAATTGCTTAATATAAATGGGAGCAATTCATTTCTGTCTCCAGGCCTCTTCTCCTGTGTTTTTAATCCTCCTTTTACCTCTCATGTGCTGGGGGTTCCAGAAACAGGACTGCCTTGTAGTGCTATTAGAAGTTTGCTCCACTGTGTGTTCTATCCAACGCATACATCCTTTTCTCGTCTATTATTACACAAGCCCCTGTCTGCTTCTTGTCATGAATTCCACATTTGTGATTTTTTGTTCTTTGAAATTTTTACAGGATGCCCAACCCTCTTTAGTCGACCTTTACAACATGCTTGTTAGGTTACAGTGTTACTATTCTGTACTCCCCTTGAAGACCCCGGTGACACACGAACGAAAAGTGTTCAATACGTAAGATATATTAATTTCGTTTTGCATTATTTATATCATTATGATTTTTGTTTTTATTTCAGGGCGCCAGCCTTAATAGCCAAAGCAGGTCGGCCTCAGAGGAGGACAGAGTCGAGGGCGAGTCAAGTATGTGGAAGAATGTCAAATCCATTGCTAGCATGCTCATCGAGGACCCCGAGGTGGTGGAGCAAGGAGCGGTGGGGCCTTTTGTGGAGGGAGTGGATTATAAATTAGGCAGTCTCCAATTGGGACTCATATACGATTTTCAATCGCTGACCTTGACACTACGGATAATCAAGGCCAAGGACTTGCCCGCCAAAGACGTGACCGGCACGAGTGACCCGTATGTAAAAATAATGCTCCTACCTGACAAGAAACATAAACTTTTAACGAAAGTGAAGAAAAAGAACCTTAACCCGCACTGGAATGAGTGTTTTCTGTTTGAAGGTAAGAGTTATCTATGCTAACTGTTTCTGATGTTTGGTTTGTAAGTTGATTGTGCAAGAGGTAAGTCAGACATTTTTCACGAGTAATTCAGATACTGACATGCTTAAAAGTGGTGATTTAGTGTGTGTGGCTGACTGTGTGATGAGGCGAAAGGCATGTTGTATATGTTTTTAGACGTGCGTGTCATATCATGTTGTCTGATTGTGTTTTTTGGACATGGGTGTCGAGATGGAAGGTTTCTTGTTTGATTGTGTTTTTGGACATGGGTGGTGAGGGGAAAGGTTTCTTGTTGATTGTGTTGTTAGGACATGGGTGGCGAGATGAAAGGTTTCTTGTTTTTATTGTGTTTTTGGACTTGGGTAGTGAGGTGAAAGGTTTCTTGTTTGATTGTGTTTTTGGACATGGGTGGTGAGGTGAAAGTTTTATTGTGTTTTTGGACATGGGTGGTGAGGTGGAAGGTTTGTTGTTTGATTGCGTTTTCAGACATGGGGTGGTGAAGAGAAAGGTTTCTTGTTTGACTGTGTTTTTAGACATGGGTGGTGAGGTGGAATGTTTCTTGTTTGACTGTGTTTTTAGACATGGGTGGTGAGGTGGAATGTTTCTTGTTTTATTGTGTTTTTAGACATCTGGCGACGCGAAAGGTTTCTTGTCTGAACCAGGGATTAGACATGGTGAGGCTCTAAGCTATGAGAAGCTGTGGAGGCCCTATTTGGCAACTGGTAACAGAGAATAAGGCCGTGTAACAACTGAACTTGGCATACTTACGTTTATAAATTCACTTAGGCATATCATTTATAATGTACGGCGGTACTGTCATTATAAGTAGAAATTAACATTATAGACTTATAACTATTTCTATAACTGTGCCGCTAAGCTCTTCCCTTCTCCCCCCCCCCCCACCTCGCTACACCACTGTTAGAGAGGCCCCTTCAGACTGTGATGCCCTAGGCTGTAGCTTGTTTAGCTTATGCCTAAATCCGGTCTTGGTTTTGAGTAGGTGGCAAGGTGAGAGGTTTCTTTTCGGTGTTTTTAGACATTATATATGAGATGAAAAGCTGCTAATATGATTTGTGTTTTTAGATGAAAGTTTCAGTGTGTGTTGTTTGATTGTGTTTTTGGATATTGGTGGTAAGGTGAAAGGTTTCTATTTTGATTGTGTTTAGATCATGTGGCAAGGTGTAGAGATTTCATGTCTGTGTTTTTTGGACATAGTGGGGAGGTGAAAGATTGCTTGTCTGATTGCATTTTTTGGACATAAGTGTTTAGGTGATCGGTTTCCTGTCTAATTTAATTTTGACAAGTGTGGCGAGGTGAAAGATTTCTTGCCTGATTGTATTTTTTTTTTATGGCTGCTTAGACATGTTGTCTGATTGTGTTCTTAGATATGAGTGGTGAGATTAATGGTATCTCGTCGGGTTGCGCTTTGAACATGGGTAGTGCGATGAAAGGCTTCTTGTCTGATTGTGTTTTTAGACATGATAGCGAGCTGAAAGGTTTCCTGTCTGATTGTGTTTTGGACATTTATGACGAGGTGGGTTATCTGTGTTTTATTAACGTGGGTAGTAAACTAAAAGGTGTTTTGTCTTACTGTGTTTTTGGACATGGGGTGGCGAGGTGAAAATTTTCTTGTCTAATTGTGTTTTTAGACCGTGGGCGGCGAGGTAAGTTGTCTGGTTGTGTTTTTGAACATCGGTTAGTAGGTAGACGTTATTGTTTTCGTTCCTCTAGTGAACCGTCCCAATATTTCGCTATTTCCTTATTATCTTCTCTCTTGCAGTCAGACAGTAACAAAACACGCTGCGAGGTGCTGGAACATTTTTAAACGATAAGAGAAGTAATGATACAGAGTTGAAGTAATGAAATGAAGTAAACTATTTTTATCACCTAACCCGTCAAAGTTATACTTAAAATCTTAATGGAGGAAATGATGAAAGACAAGCGAATCAGAGAACAAACATACAATTAGGAAGGAAACTTCAATAGCTAGACAGAAAGTGAAAGTAATCTGTAGGGGTGTGTCATAATGAAACGAAAAATATCGGAGATTCATCCAAGTCAACTTTCAAACTAACACAGCACGTGATCTGATCTGAAGATTTGGATGCTGTCAGCTAAATCAGAAAACGATACTTTATATATATATATCTTCTCTTCTTCTTCGATCCTTAACCACCGACCGTCAAAGCAGTCAGTGGCCATCACGCCTAGTGGCGTCTTGTAGGGCAACAACAAATTGATTCCACTTTGCACGGTCGGTGGCCATCCTTCGTACAGTGCCCCAACTCTGGTTCATTCTTTGCATCTCAGCCTTCACAGTCCTCCGCCAAGTTGTTTTTGGTCGGCCTCTCTTTCGCTTTCCTTCAGGGGTCCAAAGCATAGCTGTTCTTGTGATGGCATCGGGGTCTCTTCTGAGGACATGACCAACCCAGCTCCAGCGTCTGCCAGCTATGATGGTATGCATGTCCTCTTGCTTGCTACGAGTAAGCAGATCTTGGTTGGTGATGGTATTCGGCCAAAAGATTCGGTGAATTTTTCTTAGGCATGTTGTGTGAAAAGAGGACAATTTTGACATTTCTTTCTCTGTGACTCTCCAGCATTCCGCACTATAGAGAAGCACAGAAAGCACGCAACTCTGGTATAATCTTAATTTTGTGCTTGTGCTGTATTGGGAGGACTTCCAGATGTTATTTAGGCTAAAGAAGGCTGTTCTTGCCTTATTCATTCTGATGTTGATGTCTTGCCTGCCCCACCGTCTGGTGTTACTATGCTTCCTAGGTATGTGAAGGTATCTGTCTGTACCAGTTGCTGATTCCTTACTGATATGGGCTCAGGGTTGCTCACATTGAGCGTCATGACCTCAGACTTCTTTAAATTGATGTTCAAGCCCACCTGCTGGCTAAATTTATTAAGTCTATCCGTTTTTTCCTGGATGTGTTGATGTGAATGTGCCAGCAGTGCAATGTCATCTGCATATTCCAGATCTTCCAATGTTGAAAATGTAGTCCATCTTATTCCTCTTGGACTGCCCTCTGTTGTCTGGCGCATCACCCAGTCTATGACCGTTAAAAATAGAGTGGTTGATAAGGGGCATCCCTGTCGTACTCCTGTCTTCACCTCGAAGGTTAGGTTGCTCTGCCCAACACTACACGTAAAGTTGGCATAGAGGCTTTTTATGATTGACACTATGCAGCTTGGAATTCCATAAGCCCTCAGTATTTTCCATAGACTGTCCCTATGTATGCTGTCAAAAGCCTTTTCAAAATCAACAAAATTTATGTAAAGCTGTCTTTGCCATTCTGAGCACTGCTCTATAATGTTCCTGAGAGTGAATATATGGTCTACACATCTTCTGTTCTTTCTAAATCCTGCTTGTTCTTTCCTCAGTTTGTAGTCTACTGCCTTTGAAATTCTCTGTATAATTATCCTGCCTAGTATTTTGCTGGGAACTGAGAGAAGAGTGATTCCTCTCCAATTATTGCAGTCTGCAAGATCTCCCTTCTTGGGCAATTTGACAATTATTCCTTTGTTCCACTCTGATGGTGTTGTCCCCGTTTTCCACACTTGTGCAAATAGTGGTTCTAATAGTTCTGCTGCTAGCTCAGGGTCTGTCTTAAATAGCTCTGCATTTAAGTTATCATGGCCCGGAGCTTTACCGTTCTTTAACCCTTTGATTGCTGTGATGATTTCTTCTTTTCGTGGAATGTCTGTATTTACATCTAGATCGTTTTCAGCCTCAGGAACATTCAATTGTGTCTCTGGTATTTCCTTGTTCAGAGTTTCTCTGAAGTGCTCTGCCCATCTTGTTTCCTGTCCCTCTGCTGTCTTAATGAGATTTCCTTGCTTATCTCTTACTAATGTAATATTGTTTGCACCTTGTTTTCCGCTGATGAATTTAGTTGTTTTGTATACTGTGCTTTGTTCATTTCTCAGTGCTGCCTCTTCTGCCTGTTTTGCAAGATCGTCTAGGAAATTCCTTTTGTTGGCTCGGGTTTGGCGTTTAACTTCCCTGTCCAGTTGACTGTACTGTTCGCTATATAGTTGCTTTAACCTGGGGGACTTCGCTTCTGTTTTCTTTCTTTTCATTTCCTTTCTCATCTTTATGGTGTTTAGTGTTTCTGGTGTTATCCAGTCTTGCTTTTTCCTTTCCTGGAATCCTAAGCATGATTTGCTACTTTCCTTATATATTGTTGAAATGGTGTTAAAATTCTGGTCTATATCATCAGTCAATGTCTTTTCCTGGCTTTTGGCAAATTGATATCGTTTCTTAATGTCGGCCGCAAAAGCTTTTCTGGTAAGGGGGTCCTTCAATTTGCTGATGTCAAACCTTTTCTGTGTAGTTACAGTTGGTCCAGCCCTTCTTAGTTTCACTTTCAGTTTTGCAACTACTAAATGGTGATCGCTTCCCACATCTGCACCTCTTCTTACCTTCACATCTTGTAATGCATGTCTCCATCTACCGTTAACCATGATGTGGTCTATCTGGTTTCTGTCCCGACCATTTGGTGATTCCCATGTTAACTTGTGAATTTCCTTTTGTGGGAAAAGTGTTCCTCCAATGACCAGGTTGTTAATGCTACAGAAACTTATTAGCTTATCCCCATTTTCGTTTGCTATTCCGCTGCCGCATTTCCCCATTGTTCTTTCATTATATGTATTGTGTGTACCAACTTTCGCATTGAGGTCTCCCATTACTATAACAAGATCATATCTAGGTGTGTCCTCCATTTCTTTCTGCAGTTGTTGATAGAATTCATCCTTGACCTCCTCATCGCTATCATTCGTTGGTGCGTAGCATTGTATTATTGTAGTGTTGGTGAATCTCCCTCTCAATCTCAATCGTATCAGTCTGTTGTTGATGGGTTTCCATTCCAGTAATGTCCTTTCTATCCCTTTCTGTAGAATAATGGCTACGCCTTCACTGTGCTGTCCATCCTCTCTGCCAGAGTAAAGTACTGTTTTTCCTGTTGCTGTTTTAACTTTTCCTGCCCCTGTCCATCTGCTCTCGCTTATCCCCAGGATGTGTAACCTATAGTTTCTCATTTCTGCCGTGACCTGTCTTAGTTTACCTGTCTCGTACATTGTCCTGACATTCCAAAATCCTATTCTTGTATCCTGTTTTGCGGTCAGGACATCCGTTTTCATGTCAGTGGCTTCCTTTCGGCTTTCACCACTGACAGTCATACGAGCCACAGACTCCTAATGTCCATCCCGCAGCAAAGTTTGTTCATTTGATGTTGTTTCCGTAACTTCATTATTTTTTTTACATAGACAGGGGTGTCAGCCCTATGCTAAAACCCCCAACCTGGAGGACCAGGGTACCAGCTTTTGTCTGACCCCTACCCACACAGACCAGTCCAGCTTGGTTGAACCTACCAGGAGTAAAACTCCCACTGGCATAGCTCTGGGGATTGTCAGGGTACGCAAGCTGCCATACCGCTACAAGGTATAGGTACCATTGACGGCAGTTATATATATATATATACATACACACACACACCCCACTTAGCGCCGGCATGAATAGCGGTGTTTCGTTATAACGGTCTTGCAGATGAAATTAATACTCAATTTTTACTTGAAATTTTTACAATGTCAATGATCCACGAGGGCAAATGCAAGTCATATTACTCAGAACTTTCTGAGAAATGTCATCACCAATAACAATCATTTAGGTAATCAGCGTGTTTCAAAAATACTCGCTGGCCCCTCACAACCAGCCAAGGCTCTCTCCTCAGAATATGTAGTCTAATTCTCTCATGGTTCACGATCTGCCTCGATCACGTTTGTATTCATTATCATTCCTTTCCCTACCCCGTGAAACATAGGGATGAAACAGTTGCTCTCCATCGATTTCTATTCTGGACTGTCTTTTTCAGCTGTGCCCAAATCATACCAATTTCCTTAGCCTCCTCTTCCACTGTTCTTCTCCAAGTTCTCCTTGGCCTCCTCACTCTGCTTTTCCCTTGTGGGTTCCAGTCAAGGACACCTCTGGCTATGTGCTTGATTGTTCTCTTCTGAGTGTATGTCCTATCCATCCCCACCTTCTTATCTTAATTTCCATTTGTATCGGCTGTTGCCCGCATCTTTTCCTTATCTCTATATTTGTTGTTACATCTGGCCATCTTATACGGAGGATCCATCGAGACATTTATTTACAAATAACTGTTGTTTGGAGGTGATACTCTTTGAGACATGCCATGTCTATGAGCCATACAGCAAGACTGACTTTACATTTGAGTTAAAGATTCTGATTTTATTCTCGTTTGTATTATTCAATACCATAATTCCCACCGTAAGTACTTCGGTCGGTCGGTTGGTCAGCGACATTTTGCACACCGTCATTTGCGCACTTTTTCTATTTTCAAGAGAGTACATTAACTTTCAACCATAGCTAAGGAGGTGCAACTGTGGTTGAAAGTTAGACAATAATTGTATTGTTTCCCCTTATATATACTCTCCCGAAATTAGAAAAAGTGCGTAAATGAAGGTGTGCATGAACAGTTTGATTATGGAAAGAAGCCAACAACACAATTGATAAACAGTACATGAACTGGAGTTTCGTCAAACTTCAAACGTTGTTCTCAGAAGCAGTAAGGCGACCATGGCTTCTCAGAGGCAGTAAGTCGACCAGGACAACATTTTAAAAGATGCACGAACAATTACGAGACATGTTGTCATGAAAGAAATGTTAGTTATTTAGTCAATTTACGGTCCATTAGATCATTATCGCTGCTCTACATGTCATTTAGGTAAGGTTACTCCATAAAAGAAATATTAGTTATTTAGTCAATTTACGGTCCATTAGATCATTATCACTGCTCCACATGTCATTTAGATAAGGTTACTCCATGTCTTCATATTTAATACATCCATATAATTTTCACTACAAATATCTAATGACGGTCGCCTGCAAAGAAATGACCACAGTAGTGATAGTACCGTCTATAATACATGTAACAGAAACAACACACTATAATTAATAACCTGTCAATGTTGACGGGTTAATGCTAGTTTTATCATAATTACAGTAACAGAGCGATGGATTAGCTAGAGTGATGTGGTCAGCATTACACCGGCCGTCTTAGCCTTCCTAGAG
Source organism: Oreohelix idahoensis (assembly GCA_024509875.1). Taxonomy (NCBI): domain Eukaryota; kingdom Metazoa; phylum Mollusca; class Gastropoda; order Stylommatophora; family Oreohelicidae; genus Oreohelix; species Oreohelix idahoensis. The sequence goes on along the minus strand of JAMPIV010022242.1, from coordinate 61,199 downwards.
TTACTCTAGCACCCAATTCATGAGGCTGGATTGACCCCGGAGCTGTTTGCGATCTAAAAATCCCACCTCAACTGGGAATAGAACCACGGACCACTGAGCTAGGAAGCCAGTGCACTAAACTCCTTACCTAGCTTGTTCTCATCATTACGCAGCTCAATATTTAGCATTAAATATTTATTATTACAGATACATTACTAAATAACTGTTTATTATTACCCATACTCATCTCGTCAGATACCAAATTGTATACCTTTCCTTTGACCTTTCAGCTCCCTATGAGCATAGGCCTTAAACAACATTATGTCAAAGTCTTCTTGACCCGTGCCATCAACTCAATATCTTTCTATGGCTTCTTCATCTCCTTCATGTGTGTCGCCAGTTCTCTTCTCTGTGTGTTCTTTGATCTTCCTCTACCTCTCTGACCTTGAGATTTCCAGAACAAGAACTGACGGGTAATGTTGTCAACAGTTTGTCTCATTGTGTGTTTGTTATACAGTACTGCTCGTATATATGTCTCATTGTGTGTTTGTTATACAGTACTGCTCGTATATATGTCTCATTGTGTGTTATACAGTACTGCTAGTATATTTGTCTCATTGTGTGTTTGTTATACAGTACTGCTCGTATATATGTCTCATTGTGTGTTATACAGTACGGCTCGTATATATGTCTCATTGTGTGTTTTACAGTACTGATCGTATATATGTCTCATTGTGTGTTATACAGTACTGCTCGTATATATGTCTCAGGTTAAACATAACTTAACCGCATCGTATCTCCATTTACGTATGTTATAATGAATCCGTACAGCGTTGTTTCGATTAGCGCTACATTTTCTATGTAAGGTATCCTGAGAGTAAGTGGAGTGTTAAAGTATGCGTCGGTATATTTATATATATATATGTGTGTGTGTGAGTGAGTGAGTGTTTGAGTGAGTGAGTGGGTGGGTGAGTGAGTGAGTGAGTGAGTGTTTAAGTGAGTGAGTGAGTGTTTGAGTGAGTGGGTGGGTGAGTGAGTGTTTGAGTGAGTGAGTGGGTGGGTGAGTGAGTGTTTGAGTGAGTGAGTGGGTGGGTGAGTGGGTGGGTGAGTGAGTGGGTGCGTGCGTGCGTGCGTGCGTGAGTCAGTCAGTCAGTCAGTCAGACAGACAGACAGACAGACAGACAGACAGACAGCCAGCCAGCCAGACAGACAGACAGACAGACAGAAAGAAAGAAAGAAAGAAAGAAAGAAAGAAAGAAAGAAAGAAAGAAAGAAAGAAAGAAAGAAAGAAAGAAAGAAAGAAAGAAAGAAAGAAAGAAAAAAGAAAGAAAGAAAGGGAAGAAAGAAAGAAAGAAAGAAAGAAAGAAAGAAAGAAAGAAAGAAAGAAAGAAAGAAAGAAAGAAAGAAAGGGAAGAAAGAAAGGGAAGAAAGAAAGAAATATAGAAAGAAAGGAAAGAAAGAAAGGGAATAAAGAAAGAAAGAAAGAAAGAAAGAAAGAAAGAAAGAAAGAACACTAGGCAACCGAAATGTAACAGACATGATAGGCTTATTCTATTTCTCTTCTGTTCTCTATTGTCTTCTCTCGTTCTGTCTTGCTATTTACCTAGATTCGTTTATTTATTTATCTCTCACAGGCCTCGGGTTTGCTTCGTTATTTATTTATGGGGTCAGTAGAAGCATATTTGTATTTCTCCTGATCTCATCCATAGTTATTATCGTCTGTACTGTTCGTGCTTCTTGCTTTCCAAAGAAGGCCTTTATTAATCGAAACGTCGTGACCTTTCAACTTGTTACTGACTCCTTAGCAGGGTCGACTCTTGAATGGTGCAAGCGGTGTGGCCACACTGGGAGCCGACTTGTTTTTTCATTACTCTTAGCTCCTCGAGGAGCATAGGCCTTCAACAAACACATGCCAAATCCTCCTGTCACGTGCCATCATCTCAAGTTCTTAACACGTTCTCCTCATCATTTTCATCTCTGTCACCAGCTCTCTTCTCCCTGCGGGTTCCAGAACAAGGACTGCCTTGTAATGCTATCAACACGTTTCCTTGGTGTGTGTCTTATCCAACGCCATCGTCTTCTTCTCATCTCTTGTTCCACTGGCACCTGTGTTGTTCTTGTCATCAGTTCCACGTTTTTGAATTGGTCATACCATTTTAATCCTTCTATTCCACGCAAGCACCCATTTATAAAGTCTATAGCTTTTTTGTTGTTGTTTTTGTTGTTCTCCATGTTTCAGAGCCATACAATAAGACTGGCCTAACATTTAAGTTGAAGATTCTTTTTTTTTTGTGTGTGTGTTGGACTTGATTTCTCTTAATCTAAATATATATTTCCCAGTGCAATGAAAGCTCCTCTTGCTTTTTATATTCTTATTTTGAAATCTTGTCTGTCCCTCCAACTTTGTCTATAATGCTGCCATGGTATTTGTACGATTCTACATCTTGTAGTGGTACTTTTCACGTTCAACCCTGTTATCATTTCTTGCATTTATTCTCATTATCTTTATCTTTTCCCTGAGAATTTTCAGACCCACTTGTTGTGACCTCTCATCGAGTATTTTTATTTTGTCTTGCATCTGATGTGGTTATGGGATAGAAAAACCAAGTTATCAGCAAAATCCAGATCATCAAGCTGTTTAGTCAAATTCCACTGGATTCCAGCCCGCGCTCATACAAAAATATTTTTTTTAAATTGTATGGAATCATTAATACTTTTGAGATTAGACTCAAAACGTCCGATGGAAAGCAATGTTTTACTTCCTACGGTCAGCGTCCGAAACCGTTCGATTGACATTGATATCGAGACTCTGGCTACAGAAAATCCACGTCCCCCAAACTTCCCAATAGGAGGTAAGAATAAAACTAAAATTATGTCAATAGAAGTTCAATGCTCATTGTCATTTTTTTTAAAATCACTGATCATGTTTTTTAAATAATTTTTTATCATGAATGGCCCGCGAACTTTAAATTTTTAATTTATGTTGCCCTCGGGATTGAATAAGTTGGAACACCATGATCTATATTATTGTTTTGTGTTGTTTTTTTTTCTTTCTTTCTTTTTTTTGTCAGTGACAGCGCATTGGGCGTCCATCTGTTTGTAATTTAACATGAATAAAGACACACAAAAAAGGACCTACAATAAGATTATTAAAACATAAATGCATTATATTTTTGTCAAATGCTACAGTGTCACGGGATTTAATCCCCTCGCTATACAGTGATGGTCCAACAGTGGCCCAAATTCGCAGTACCTACTGAGGGTCTTCAAAGGTGTCTATATTTCGCTCAAGATTACCCTTGGCAGAGATGTGAATTATGTGAAGACAGAAACCATAAGTCAGAAGAGTTCAGGACCACCACTGGTGTAAGACAATGTGATATTCTGTCACCTTATCGTTTCATACTCCTCATGGACGATGTCATCAAGGTATTAAGGAGAGAACAAGAAAGTATTCAGTGGGGTACTGGAAGATACCTGCAAATCTGGAAGGAAGAGCTGGAGAAGAGAGGAATGTTCATAAGCAGCTCTAAAACAAAAATCATGGTGATATCACGAGAAGAAGGCATCAGATTAAGTTTGTAGAACAGGTCCTGGAGCAGGTCGACCACATTAAATACCTCGGAGCTGTTATAGACCGGAAGGGAGGTGTCGCATAGACATTTATGATCAATAAATTTTCTATATTCTTTCTTTTCTACCCGTGTCCTCTACTTTATTAGCGCTCTTTCATCCTTTTCATGTTTTTTCGCATTCGTTCGTTTGCGACAAAATTTACTTTCCCATTCTGACGTTTACCTGTTTCTTTTCTCTTACTGAGTACGCATTGTATTGCATCAGATGTCAGTAGCTGCAGGTAGACGGAATATGTGATAATTCGTTTCGCCAGACATAGATGTAGACAATTGTCTACATTTTCATCTGGCACGGGCGTTTCTTCGGGCTAGTCGCTCGGCGATAAGTGTGAAATGACACTCACGCAGCGTTCTAAAATGAGACATATCGTCTACATTTTCACCTGACACCACGCTCCTTCGGCCAGTCACTTGGCCTGAGGTGTGGTAAGCGCCAGACAGGCATCGCTCAGAACGGCCACATGTCGTGTGAGGCGTTAAGACGCGTTTTGGCAGGTTATGGCAGGGTCTGAGCTAATGTGAAGTGTTAGGAGGGGGGAGATACCGGTGCTATTTCGGGTTTGCGAAATATCGTGCATCCTTTGTCTGTTTAAGATATATCTACCCGAGAGAGTTTTAGAATGGTCATCGATAACAACCCACATTCCAAAAAAGATCGCGTTATCATCAACATGACCCGAAATAAACCACACGCAAAAAAGAGGAAGGTTTACACCAGCCCACCAGCGCAGAACAGCCAGGGGAATAACAAAGCCACAAGCAACAAAGACAGACAGCCAGAGAGCAAGACTGCCCCAAGTACTCGTGCCGGGACCGATCCTTCTCCAACTCTTGACACGACGACGGAGTTAGCTGCGACGTGTATCGACCCGACAGAAAGCCTGAGGGGCCCGACTCCTTGCGAGGCAGAGAAGGAAGCAGAAGCAAACGGTTCCGACCTTGATGATGAAGACCCAGAATATGACTACATGATGAGAGCGTTAGAGCAGATAGAACAGATGTCAGAAGATGAAGACAAGATTGAAGCGTTAGAACCGATAAGTCAGATGCTGGAAAGAAGAGAGAAAAGACTACAGGAGACTAAAACCCAGGGGGCACCACCACACGTACCCGGATCGTCAGCAGAAACCCTGTCTACCACAGAGAAGCTACGCCAAACACAGAAGACACCACCACACGATGCCGGCGACACAGATGCGATAGAGAGGTGCGTTAAGATCACGCAGATGTCGGGAGATGAGGCTTCACTCAGGGCCCTACCAGATGACAAAGTGATCTGCATCCTCGAGTCAATAACTGGCAGGAGAGGCGTCTCTAAAGTACGGAGGCACGAAAAGGGAGTCGTGCTTTCGCTCAACAGCACTACAACAACCACTTCACTGATGACCGAACTGGAATCTAGCCCAAAAGAAGTCCAGTTGCCCCACCAAATAAAAGTGGTGGTGGAAATGTACAAAACAACAAAGAAGTTGGTCATCAGAGGGGTGGATACCAGATGTTCCGAAGCCCACAGATGCCTTCAGGCTGAAAACGCAAATCTAAGAATCACGCGGGTCGAAATGTTACAAAACAACAAAAGACTTGGTCATGAAAGGGGTGGATACCAATCCGAAGCCGAGGTCCACAGAGTGGCTGCGGATATTGCAGACAAACAGTGCACGATGGACAGAAGATTACATCAGCTGAAAGCGGAAAACTTAAACGGAAACTCCAGGGCGAGAACAAAAGCAGGCCGACTCTCGAGAAACAAATTGACAGTGAAGACGTAACTGAGCTACAGAACGCTAAAGAAATGCTGGAAGAAATGAAAAGAGTTCAGCAGCAGATAAAAGCAGATGTCAGGAAGCTGACAAAGCTGACAGAAGAAAACCCAGAAATCCTCAAAAGAATCGAAGCGGAACGAAGAGCCGTGGAGGAAATGACTTCAAACAACAAGAGCTACCAAAACAAACGAGCAATCAGGTGAAGAGGTCATCGACGAAACATTAGAAAAACTTCTCCCAGCAATAATAGAAAAGGCTCTATTACAAATACAGGAGGGGAGGAGGACACGGGAGTCGGAAGCGAGGAAGGCAAACGCAAACAAAACCACACAAGCCAGATAGGGAGACAGGATATGAACACGCCACGACACCACAAACAGACAAGCAAAGAAGAGGTAACCAGACAATCAGCTAGTTGTCCTTTTAAGGACCAGTCCTTTTCAGGACTATCCACCTGCTAGCACCGAAGAAACAACAAGCTATAACAGCAACATAGCAAACAAACAAAAGAACGAACCATTTCCAGGACTAGGAACCTTGATACCAGCGAAGACGTTAACACTATATACCCCAATATAACCGTTTGTAACCTGTCAATGGGTTCTGGTTGAACAGGGTATTACAGCAAAATATCAGACGCAAAGGGGAAGAAAAAAAAAAGAATGGTAATTCATACTCAAGATTCGCAGTAGACAGATCACTCGGGCCAGGAAATATCTTGTATATTGAAAAAGTTCTGAATTTCTTGGCAACATTTTGCCGAGTTCTAGACTACCATTATATTGAAGGATTCTAGTTTCGTGGTATTTAATCTGTAGTTCTGTGTGGAGGTAAATATATATTAGATATCTAGTATTATTTGTGAGTGATTAAGGGTTAATCGCCGATTTATTTCATTAGTTTCTTTTGTGCAGTAGGATTGATTTATAAGTCTGTTATATTCTCTAGCTGACGTGTTTCAGTGGAAAGCAGAATGAATTATAATTTCTAGCTTAAAATCATGTAGCTATAATGAATTTAATTTAACTGCTTAGTCGAGAATATTTAAACTAACTTATAACTGCATAGATTCATCACTGAGTATTGACGAAATACGTATGTATTTCTAATTCACGGTGATTGATTTTATGAATATAACTTATTTCACGGGAAGTTTTAAACGATAAGTCAAGCTCTCCGCTTGCAGTTTATAATGTAAGTTATAACCGGAGTACATAGTATGTATAGTATTTTATATGTTGTCTTTCTTTATACAGTGAAAACTGGGGGTGACCCAACTTTGCCAGCGTTGAGTACACGAGAAATATCTGTGAAGAACTAAAACATTTTCCTTAAAGACTTGGTGTTAACCTTTAGAAGAACTTTAAGATTTTAATGAAATAACTGCGCCTACCGAGCCAGATTAAATTCTTCCTGATAAAACATCAAGTACATGTCAGCCCTTGGGGCGAGTAACATATTACACGAAACTAACATTCCGACGATTTTGAAACCTTGTGGTGTGACCCAGAATTTTACTACTAACCCTATATGTGTAGATATTTAATTAATAAACCAAATAGCCGTTTGATCATTATCTAGTTCGGTAATGTATCACTCGTGCTGTCGGTGTTAAATATTTACATATATGGAAAATTCTTCATTTAGATGAGATTGGGGGCTCTTGCTTTCTTTACGGGATTTGAGGACAGAAGTAAAGGTTGTGTGGAAATAGAACATTTTCCATAATTTACTAGAACACACGATCTAGTGGAGAACATTCGCATTCTCTTCTTCTTGTGCTTATCTCAAATAGGTCTCTTTCTTTATTAACGAGCCAATTTCTGGAGACCTTCTTCATAATATTTCATAAGCCATCTCCAGCGACAACTACTGTTGTAGCTACACCAAGATCAACTTACGACAAATATACGTATACTATTTTAAAATTTCTTCGTCTTCTTTCTTTTTAAAAGCCAGCAGCACTTTAGGAACCTGGTCTTACATTAGAGTTACATAAATTGCGACATTATCTCACGTCTTACAGCCCAGGGCTCGGCACAGCTTCCGTGCATTTCAACATTCTGAATTTCTGTCGGGTTCCTGTTTGGCACCAAAATTACCATGGCCACATAGATCATATGCTGCAAAATATAGTTGTACTCTGTGCGACATTTATTTTCCCTGATGTGAAGGCTACTCGAGCTTAATTACGCAGAGTTAAAGACTTGTTAGAGTATTTTTGTCCCAAAATAGTTAGCATTCACTTACGCGTCTCTAAGATTTTATATCTAGCTTTCTTTGATCTCGTTGGTGAATGAAGCCGCAAGAAAAGGTGTGTGTTTAAACAGAAAAATGATAAAACTCAGTGTGTGAGGGCGGAAAGAATTCATATTATGGTTCAACTTTTCGGTTTGTCTGAATTACATTAAATGACAATCGTATCTCAAGCAGTTTCAGTGTAAGCATCACGAGAAGCTGATTCAGCCAAAGAGCCGGGAGTTTATCATCCTAATAAGTAAACTACACCCAAACAAGCAGCAGTTTGTCATCCTATTTTGTAAACCTACACTGAAAGAAGCGGCAGTTTATCTTCCTATTTTGTAAACCTACACCCAAAGAAGCGTTAGTTTATCATCCTAATCAATCAACGTACACCCACATAAGCGGTAGTTTATCATTCTAATTAGTAAAACTACACCCACAAAAGTGGCAGTTTATAATCCTAACTAGTAAAACCACACTCACAAGCGCAGTTTATCATATTAATTAGTAAAACTACACTCACCGAAGCGGAAGTTTATTATCCTAATTAGTAAAACTACACTCACAAGCGCAGTTTATCATCCTTATTAGTAAAACTACACTCACAGAAGCCGCAGTTTATCATCCTAATTTGTAAAACTACACTAAGAAGCGCAGTTTATCATCCTAATTTGTAAATCTACACTCGCAAGCGCAGTTTATCAACCTTTATAGTAAAACTATACTCACAGAAGCCGCAGTTTATCATCCTAATTTGTAAAACGACACCCAAAGAAGAAGTAGCCTTTCATCCTATTTAGTAACACTACCATCAAAAAGCCACAGAAGCTTTGGTTTATCATTCTAATTAACAAAACTACAACTGGTTCTGCTCTGGAGTTTACGGAAAGCAAAAACAGCGAGAAAGGGAACAGTGGGTACCCCACCTTATAGGCCTAAGACTTAGTATAAGAGAATGTGAATGTTTGGTGCAGGCTTCCTGTAAGAGCCTCAACTACAGTAGTGGATCCATGCTCTGTAAGGAACATAACGGAAAATGATGATATAAACGATTAGATATGTACATTAGATGACACAATAAGTTGAGATGTTGTGACTCTGTATTTGTCGAGAAACTGTGAGGAGATGAAGAAAGTAGAGGATCGCTGCTTTCATAGCGCATGTCTAAGAGGCGTTATCACATTTTTCTTGTAATACAAATTGTTGCAGAAGTCATCACTGCAAGAAGTCAAAAGCAAAAATTGATGTGGACATCAAAATAAATAAAGAGGGGAACCCGAGGCATGTAAACAGTAATTAAATAATACTCATAAACGGGTAAATTGCTGACAATCGTAAGAAATAAAGAAGTAGAAACTATACAACAGGAAAACAACAGAAGTGATAAGCTTAGTGGGGACTAGAACCAAGCATCTTGCCTGGTGCCAACTGTACGGCTAACAGTTAAAGAAAACATTCATTTATTCAAAAATCATTGCATAGCCAAATCACGACTCGCTGTTGCGGCTGTTATACAAGCCTGGATGAGCCAAAATGTACACTACTTTTTCGGAGCTCTAATGTTTATTTACCGCTTGTCCTTCTCTGTCGAGCTATGGCATAGAGGTGGCGAAAAATCTGACTAACAAACTTCACATCGTCATCAACTACTTCTTCAGCCAAATAATCTGATGACCAGGGGAAAAAAATAACAATTAACAAGTAAAAGAAAACAAACCTCAGATATGAGGTATCTGAGGAAGGTGGGTGAAGTAACAAGAAGAGACATGGTCCGCAACCAGACGATACGTCAAGGCCTAAAATCCCACCCCTTGCAGACCCAAGTAGAACAGTCCCAACTAAGATGGTTTGGCCATGTCTGCAGAATGGGAGAGGATCGGCTACCACGACAAGCATGGGAAACAAAGAGCCAGGGATCCAGACCCCCAGGACGACCAAGAGTCCGCTGGGAGGACAACAATAGACAATCTTTGAAGGACCGAGGACTAGAATGGAACCAGGCCAGGAGGAAGACAGCCGATAGGATAGTCTGGCGCTCTCTCTTCCAAACCTCTACACCTCACGGTAGAAGGGAAACGAGTAAGTAAGTAAGTAAGTAAGTAAAAGAAAACACAAGTTTTAGAGATCCACTTTTATTACTGTTACCTAATCTACTAAAAATATACTTCATTGCAATGCTGCTCCCGTCGCGCCGAATTGCAGCAAAGCTATCACAATGTTCACAATTATTGTGCACAACGTCACCAAGTTCTGTGATCCTGTTCACAATTTTATGTACGTCATCAAGTTATGTGATCCATTCATAGCTGTAATCTTATAATTTCAATTTTAGTATGGCAGGCACTCGCAGGAAGTAGAACACCAGACAAGAAAAACAACAGACATGCAAAATTTCAGCTCCCTGGGTCGTCTGAAACCTAGTGAACCAAGGGCTCAAACATCCAAACATCGCTCCTATGAAAGTAAATGTTAATGTTAATCAGAATCGACGTCATTGCACTCCGGGCAAACCCATAGGGGATCAGTCTCCCTCAGCAAATGTCGAAGGGTATGAATGCTAATTGTTCCTGTAGCGCACTGGTTGCGTACACGCCGTATGCGTCCTCTCATACGTCCATCCCTGCTGGTCTTACGTTTGAGGCCAAATTCCAGCAATCTTAGCCTTGATGATTCATCGATTGCAGTGTCATTCTCTAATAGGTGATCATGAATTGCCTTCAGTATTTCTCTCTAATCCATGTTCAATTCACCTTCTATGGGTGCTATTGAAGCTAGTCTGTCAGCTCTTTCATTGCCGCGTACCCCTGCATGACCAGGACAGTAGATCAATATCAGTTCTTGAAGATTCGATAGAGGTTTTCCATTCATGTCGGAGCCATCCATTTTGGACCTTTCGAAGCATGGATTCTGAGTGATACAATAACTGCCTTTGTTAATAAAGTCTCAGACAGCCATCTTAAGGCAGCAGTAACTGCATCTACCTCCATTCTTATGCTGGATGTTGTTATCATGTAAGCCCCGCTATGTTCAGCGACGGTTCTGCCCTTTACTCTAGTAGAGAAGCTCCACCCTGATTTATTAACACGGATTACAGAACCATCAGTGTACACAATGGCATCATCACCCCCAGCATTAACATTTATAAGCTAATCAATTTCCAGCTCTGCTCTCCCATTGGCCCAAGTTCTGCATTCTCTACCAAGGCTGATGATGACTTGCTGGTAGTTTATCCAGCACTCATTTGACTTATATCCCCCTCTTTATTCTTGCTACTTTGATGTCAGCTATGTTCCCATGCAGGGGATGCCTTTTGTCTGTGGTTACTCGCATATACGCTTTTACCTGGGCCATCGTATATCTGGATCTAATTGACAGCAATCCAGTCATTTGCCGCATCATCACAATGGGGGTATCTCGCGCACAGCCCAAGACTATACGCAGCCCTTCGTTTTGAATGCGTTCCAGTCGGTCACATTGTGATGTTGAGACAGCGTGAGTATTCCCAGGCCATACTGGATTACAGACAAGACCAGCTGATCATACAGAAGAGGCAGTAGTCTCTGCTCCAGGTGCGCTGCAGCCATTGTTTTTAAGGCTGTCAGACCTCTCTTGCACTTCTGTATGATGTGATCAAAATAATGCTTAATTGATAGCCCACGATCGAATGTTACTCCAAGGTATTTCAACTTGTTCTGCTTTTCAATTTTCTGTCCACTGAGAGTAATGTCTGGAAGATCTGCTTTCAATATGGAGTTGTTCAAGGAGCACCAAAGCACACAGGCTTTGTTGGGATTGACCTGGGAACTGTTTCGTCACACCATTTAGAAACTGCCTGAAGTGTCTCATGTATGCTTTTAACCATTTCATGTTTATCTGAACCAGTCCTGTAAATGAGCGAGTCATCGGCAAGTTAATGTTCGTCCCAAACCTGTTGGTTGGATTGCAGTTATTTTTGCTGTATAGATGTTAAACAGCACCGGTGATAATGGAGAACCCTGGGATAATCCTGGGCAAATGTGCATTGGTTCTGATGTCCATGTTCCCAAGCGAAATGCAACTGCTCTATCAGTTATGGCAGCTGCTATCCACCTTGTTAACCATGGGTTTACACCACATTCCATTACACAGTCCATCAAGGTTGCAAAGTCAACACTGTTGTAAGCATCCTCTAGGTCAATTGGCACAGCCACCGTTTCTCGTTTACCCTGGAAACCCTCATATACATCGTACGCAATGTTCCAGCGTTAACCCATGTTTCTTTTATTGGTCTACAACTGCCCAGGATGTCAGGGAGGATGTGTGCATTTTCAAGGTGGTTCATTAATTGTCTCGCCAATATCTTCTCAAGTAATTTGCCGTAGAAATTCTGCAGTGTGATGATTCGGTAGCTGCTAAGCAGTATGGGGTCTTGTTGCGTGGTGGTTTGCTCTGAACAATGTTCCATGTGTTATGAATAAAACAATTATAAAATTCTGGCCATTGTTTTCTTCCTTGATATGTTAGTTTTAGTGCATCGTGCCTTTGATGGAAGATTAAGCGAATGCTGGGGTGGAAGATTCCAAACAATACTTGAACTTTGGAATACGATTGATTTGATAAGTCATTTCATTGAGTCCGTACATTTAATTCACATGTACACATTTCAAATAGGGACAGAACATGAGTCATGCATAAATTAATCAATGGCGTAGACTGCTGTTTTACGTGTCAATGTCCGTTTAAGGATACAGAGCAGTAATTGTCGTCAGAACATCACAGCTATATGCACGCGCAGCTAGACATGGCTACCTGCCGACAGTGAGACTGCGAGTCTGAATATATTCATACGAATTTGACGATTATTCTTCTCCTTCTGAGAATTCTAGTTAAAATACTAACCTCCATATATTTCCCTCTCATAAAGAGTTCTAGGACTGACCCTGGTCCATCAAAAAAATACACATATAAGTGGCTATATCATGCCATTGCATTGGAAGGTTAGAACAACGCAGCTATTCAGCTTGGCGGTCAAGTAACAAAGGGTAGCGTTTCTTAGTTACCGACTGTGTCCTAAACAACGCTATACACGTCATAATCGATCGTGTATGGAGCGTTCAAAATTGAAACCTCTATCGCAATATATCGATAGATTTTTTTTCAAGATCTATCCGACTTAACAATTTTTTCAAAAAAATTTAACACAATTGTGACATATGGCCGACGATGTTCTGAGTAGAACCGTGTTGCGGTCGTGTCAACTAACTATTTGTAATAGTCATCTAACATAAATCACATTATATATCAATATTATACATATTATTATATCAACTAAATAAATGTCCAATGTTAATAGTGAATGATAAAATTAAATTAGAGTAAGGTCTGTCGTATTAGTATGTCATATAGGAATTAATTTGACTAATTAAAATTAAATTAATTAATTAAACTAAGAGTTAAATTATTAAGGTTCTAATGTAACGTGATGTCATGAGAGAAGAAAAGACAAACTAAGTGAGAAGAAATAGAAAGAAATTCGAATATAAGTTTTAACTTAATTGTGTGTGTTAAGTGTTAGTGAATAATAACTATCTAATTTAACTAACTAATTAATGTATAGGTACATTAACAAAAATATTAATCTAATACTTGTGTGAGATTTATTTTCTCTTTTCATAATTTCTTCTTTTTATATTTCGTTCTCTTTTTTTTCATTTAATTTTTTTCTCACCTTTCATTTTATTGATAATAATTCAATTAAGAAGTTAAGTTAACTAATTAATTAGTATAGGATATGATGATCCATCCGTAGTCTTGATCCTGATGAATTCTTTTAGGCAAAAGTGTTCAAACGTTCACGTCGGAAAGAAATGTCATTTATCACTGCATCCAAGAATTAAGAGTCCATAGGATAATAAGTTCGACTTGTCGTCAGATATTATTCCATGATTGTTCAACGGTATTTATATATCGTGTATGGACGTTAGACGAAGTTCCAATGTCAATATGTCTTTTAGTTCAATTCTGTGATGCATATAGTGTTTATAAAGTTTAAATTGAAGGCAAGGTTAGTTCTGTTATAGTTGATACTTCGTTCAATCCAATGTAGTTATGATTGATGTAGTTTAAGAGTGTCAATATTGATTATTCGTCGTCAATAGGATTACGTGACAATGCATCTGCCACACAATTTTCAGTGCCAGGTATGTGTTCAATGGAGAACTCGAATGGCTGTAGGATGATTGAATATCTGGCAAGCTTCTGGCTTGTATGATTTGATCGACGCAAGGCTGCTACAGCACGTTGGTCCGTCTGTATGGTGAAGGGAGCACCGAGCAAGAATTTTTCAAGCTTCGTTATTGCCCAGATCACAGATAAAAGTTCCTTGTCGACTGTTGAATACTTCGTTTCTGCCGGCTTCAGCTTTCTTGAAATGTATAACGTAGGATGTAGAATGCCATCATGGTTCTGGAGCAGGCATGCACCAATGCCGTAGTTACTAGCATCTGTTCGTAAGAAAAATCTTTTGGAAGCATCGGGAAGTCTTAAAATTGGTTCATGCGAGAACAAATTTATAATTTTGTTGAAAGTTTCATTGCATGTACCAGTCCATGTCACCTTCACCGGCATATCTTTTTTTTAACAATGAAGACAATACAGCCGTGATGGATGACAAGTTTGGTATGAATCTACTGTAATATTGAACAAGTCCTAACAAACTCCTGACCTGTTTCTTCGTCTGAGGAACTGCTATGTTTAGAATTTTGGAGACTGTACTAGGTAACGTTCGGATATATCCCGATCCAATGATATGTCCCAAAAAGGTTATCTCATTACACGCGATTTGCACCTTTGTAGGTTTAGCAGTTAGATGATAATTCCTTAGAGTGTCAAAAACATATCTAAGTCCCGAAACATGTTCCTCAAACGACGAACTAAACAAGCATATGTCGTCAATATATGTAATAACGTCTGGTCTACCTGATAAAATTTGTCGCATCAGGCGAATGAAGGTAGCTGGCGCATTAACAAGCCCAAAAGGCATCACATTCCACTGGTATAGACCTTGTGGAGTGGAAAATGCGGTGTAGTACTTAGCCTTTTCGGTCAGTGGTATCTGCCAATAACCTTTAGTTAAGTCTATCTTACTAAATATAGTTGCGTTGGATAGACGTGGCAGTAAATCGTCGATAAGTGGATGTGGTTCGCTGTCAACTATAGTCTTAGCATTTAATTTTCTATAATCAACACATAGTCTAATGTTATTGTCCTTCTTCCGGACAATCACTAATGGAGAAGAGAATGGCGAATTACTAGTCTCAATGATTCCCAGAGACAACATCTGTTCAAGTTCCTTAGTAGTTTTAGCAAGGAAATGTAAAGGAACAGAATAGGGATGTACACGAATAGGTGTATCATCATTGAGAGTAATGTCATGACTGATAGCCGATGTGCGACCCGGGACGTCGGTCAATACATCTGGATAAGATTGTAATAGATTAGCAATCTGTAGACGCTGTTGCGGTGTAACCGTTGAAGAGATGGTTACATCCCGCCAAGATTCAGTAGGTTGAACTACTGGTACCGGTAACGGTAACTGTACCTCAGGAAAAGAAGATTCTTCTTCCTGGATGACAGATAAGTTAGTATAATGACAAGTGGATACTGTGTTGTCCTCTAGTTCATGAAAAATTGACTGTAAGTGTTCAGGACGTGTATGAAATTGCTTGAGCATGTTAATATGAAATATCTTTTTGTGTCCCTTGATATCTAAGACGTAATCAACGTCGGAAATTTTATCAATGACTTTGTAAGGACCATTCCAAGATATCAATAATTTATTGTTATTGTGAGGAAGTAACACATAAGCCTCGTCGCCTGGGAATAATTGGCGTAATCGTCGAGACCTATTTTGTAGAGATCGAGCCTTAGCTTTTGCAGCCTCAGAAGAAGCTGTTGCCAACTGGCAAGACTCAATAATGTTCTTCCGAAGATTAATCACGTACTCGTAAGATGACTGAGTGTCCTGAGTCATCTCCTCGTCAATTAATAAGTCTTTTATTAGTCCCATAGGACCTCTTGGGGGAGCACCAAAAACTAATTCAAAGGGAGAGAAGCCAGTTTGTTCATGCGGTACCTCCCGATAAGCAAATAGAACAGCTGGGAGTGCTCTGTCCCAGTCATGAGGGTGCTTAGCAGTGACCTTATGTAGTAGTTGTTTAAGTGTACGGTTAAGTCTTTCAACCACACCATTACTCATCGGATGATAAATACTACTTAAATTCCTATCAATGTCCCAAGTTTTCATGACTTCCTTCATGGTGTCAGATATAAACTGTGACCCATGGTCTGATAAAAGTTTTCTAGGAAACCCTATTCTAGAAAAGATGAGATGTAGTGCATCAGCTACATCTGTGGTAGTGGTGGTCTTTAATGGGATAGCTTCTGGCCATCGTGTGCACAAATCAATGCACGTAAGGACGAATCTATGTCCTCTGGCCGATGGTAGCAATGGACCAATAATGTCTATTGCCATCTTGTCAAAAGGTCTCACTGAGATATCGCAAGCCTGAATAGGCGCCGTGTGAAAAGCTCCACGTGCTTTCACTTCTTGGCATGTAGTACAGGAACGTACATACTGCGAAATATCTCTTGACACCCCTGGCCAAAAGAATGAAGACAGTACTCGAGATCGTGTTCGAGTATATCCCATATGTCCAGCACAATGTGAGTCATGTGCATGTTGAAGAATGTACCGTCTAAAAGTATACGGGACCATAACTTGTTGTTTCATTTGTGATTTGTCATTAAAACATCTAATCAATATGTCATTTTTAATAACAAAACAATGTTTGTTATTATTACCTGAGGATAGATTGTCAACTTTATCAACCAACTTAAAAAATTTTTTTAAAGATTTATCCTCTTTTTGTTTGGTTGCAAATGTTTCCCTGTCAATAGGTGAATTGACTATAAATTCCTCTTGGTTGTCTGCATCCATTTTATTATCATCAACTTTCTCCATGAGTTGAGTCTGCGCTCTAGTCGTCACGGCGTTTCCAGTGCATAGGTTATGTTTCTCCCATTCTATAATCTCATCTGGAGTACAATCTTTACTGCCGTGTATACGACCGACCATCAAATCAGCTATAGGCTTTTTTAGCATACATACTTTTACGTTCCCTGTGAAGAAAGGAGTGTTAACATGAATAATAGCTGTGGGGTAAAACTCTATTGTTCCACCAAAAGTCATGCAACGGACATATTCCCCTGTTGCACAGCTAGGATGTACCAGCGACTGTCGTACACCAATCGTTGTGGATCCCGAATCCCTCAACACTGAGACGACGGATCCATTAACTAATCCCCTGTTAAAAATTAGTAGGCCTGTTCCATCGTTGACTGCAAGACCTACCTGTGGTATAATATGTCCGCAGTTGAGCACTGTTTCTTTCGCCTTCTGAAAAATAAGATTGCATTGCTGGCAACTATTTGCCACATTATAATTAATAGCAAAACATGCAGCAGAAGACTGTGTTGTATTATTGTCAAGTGGGACCTGAGCTATAGGGGTAGTATTATTTGTAACTGCCGCCCCTGTATTATGGTTGTAATGAGATGATCCCCGAGAATGAGATCGATTCCGAGTATAATTGTTAGAATTATCTCGTCGTCCTCTATAGCAACTATTATCTCGATGTCTCGAGCCATGATTATTACCATTCCAGTTATTATTATTATTGGGAGTATGTGATCGATTATAATGAGTGTTATGTTGACTATTGTGGTAGTTTGTTTGAGGTGAATAATTTCTATCTCGTGATCTACCTCTGTTGAACTCATTTTTATTGTTGAAATCATTATTATGTCCCTTCTGAAAGTTAACGTTATGATTTCTTTGGAACCTGCTTCTGTCTACACTGTGATGTCTTTGTTTGTTATTGTGATTGTAGGTCATATTAGACGCCACAGGTAGAGGTTCTCTTAATGAGGAGTTAGAAATGGTTGCATTCGGATGTGCCGAACAGTAGTTTAAAGAAATTTTTTCTAACTCATCCATAGTACCTGGTTTACGCTCCTGCAAATATGCAAAAAATGGCTGGCTAACCGAAGATAATACCTTATCCCGCAGTAGTAAATCAACTAATTTGTCGTATGATTTGTTGACTTCTGCCAGTTCAACCCATCTATTAAATGTATTGCGTATATTCGCAATGAATCCTGCAAAATCCTTTGGAGATTCTGGTAAAATTCCCTTAAATTTCAACCTACAGTGTTCCTCGTCCAGGTGAAACCTTCGTAAAAGCAAGGACTTAATAGCACCGTAGTTATTAGCTATTGATGGGTCAGCATTTTGAGAAGCTGTCAGTGGTTCTCCAACCAAGAATTCATTTAATTTGAGTACCCATGACTCTTCAGGCAAATGGTTAGATTTGCAAGTCTGTTCAAAACGTGCCAGGAACGATGAAAGGTCGTCGACGTTCAAGTTGAAAATGGGTAATTTAAAGTTGTAGAAATGTTTAGGTTGGCTGGATGATGATCCATTTTGTGCGTTATTATTCTGGTTTGCATCAGCACTTTGTGCTTGTAATCTTGCTGTCTCCAATTTAATACGCGCCAATTCCATTTCTTGTTGTAAAATAATTTCCTCTCGTTTCAATTTATTCTCTTCTTCCTGTCTGGCGATTGTTCTTTGCTCTTCTCTTTCACGTTGAGCAATCTCTCTCAGTCTATTTTCCTTGTCAATTTGCTTTATCTCACGTTCTGCTTCCTCTTTCTTTAATGCAGCTTTTTTCTCTTCTTCCTCTTTCTTTAATGCAGCTTTTTTCTCTTCTTCCTCTTTCTTTAATGCAGCTTTTTTCTCTTCTTCCTCTTTCTTTAATGCAGCTTTTTTCTCTTCTTCCTCTTTCTTTAATGCAGCTTTTTTCTCTTCTTCTTTTCTTTCATATTTTTCCAGTTCTGATTCAGCAAACTGACGAAGTTCTTGAGATTTATAACCATATTCACGACCAATCTTAACGAAATGGTCTATAGTAAGCATTTTGACTTTTATCTGTAAGTAATTATTGATAATTACTGATTAAAATAGTCAATAGTAGCTTCAGAGTAATTATTATACTTACTCAACTTAGAAATATTCAATATAAGTAATCACAATAGTACTGAACTTAATGTCTAAGTTCAACTAATAGACAATATTTTGTAACAATATTGTATCTAAATAATACTATATCATAAATAGTTATGATATCTGTTAAATATAATGTAATTATATCACACAATTAATCTCAATATCCAATAATGTTGGGTATAATTCCTAGTAATTATATTGTTCAATGTACTAAGTCACTCTCTTAGTACCAGAAAAGTATATTAAATAATATACAATGGGTCTATTACCTCAAAGGTAGCTATAAGATTATTTTATTTTGTCAATATATATATTATATTATTATGCCCTAGGCATCTATGATAAATTGTAGTGCTACTTTCTTGGACTATCACTGCATAATTATGCAATGTCCCATATTAACCTTAATTATCAGAAAAAATTAATTAAATTAAATTACAAGTGTATTATTGCATATAATAGCATATTATTAATGTAATATTAATATATATCATGAGGACAAACAAAACAATGATGCAACTAAAGGGTACAAACAATGTCAAGACGCAAACAAGACATTTTTCACAATTAAAATGAATTTATGAACTAAATAAAATAAGCGGAAATGTCACAGACCAAATGAAGGGCAAGGTCTGACCGGAGGTCAACTGAATATTCAAGGTACACACAAAAAAAAAATGACTGCGAAAAATGATGACGTCACAGGACTCATAACGGACGAAAATTTAACAATCATAAAATAAATGATAGTCAGAGGAGACTGGACGAATAGTAACGAACATGGTACAGAACTGAATAAAATTATTAACTGAGTACGAATAAAATACACCAATTATCTACGGGACAGTACAGCTAACGCAAAATCGTCAAACGATAGCAGATTTGGACAACAAGTCCAATGTCAAACCTCAATGGGGTTTCCAAAGGTGCAATCGTTTAACTGCCTTAAGAAACGACCGAAATCAATTCAGGCATCGTGAGAGCCACAGAATCTAATTTCGGTTCATCCTCCCTACCTCCCACGAATTAACAACACATTAAGACAACAAAAATTACATTAAACATAGATAAAAACATGCCGATGTAGGCAGAGGACAATGGACTTAGTTAGCACTGTTTGCAATACCAACAGTTAAACACCTAGATTTATCTTTACCGTTGCTTCGATCAGTGCTAGCGGTCGTCAACAGCTAGGCTAAAGCCCCTGACTGTCTGCTCCTATAGTCCATATCATGTGTTGGCTTCAAATGGCTTATGTTTCCTTTGGTTAGACTTAGAAACGGCTGGTTTTCTTCGACAGATCACCTACACGATTTTCAGTGACGTCACGTTGTTAGGTATTATAATGAGTACTGCGTCACGTCAGCCTCGTACTGGTCATGTGATCGAAACTTGATCGTAAACATTTCATTCGAAAGTCATGAAGAAATTTTTTTTTGTCGTCCCCAGACACCGGACACCACTGTTGCGTGGTGGTTTGCTCTGAACAATGTTCCATGTGTTATGAATAAAACAATTATAAAATTCTGGCCATTGTTTTCTTCCTTGATATGTTAGTTTTAGTGCATCGTGCCTTTGATGGAAGATTAAGCGAATGCTGGGGTGGAAGATTCCAAACAATACTTGAACTTTGGAATACGATTGATTTGATAAGTCATTTCATTGAGTCCGTACATTTAATTCACATGTACACATTTCAAATAGGGACAGAACATGAGTCATGCATAAATTAATCAATGGCGTAGACTGCTGTTTTACGTGTCAATGTCCGTTTAAGGATACAGAGCAGTAATTGTCGTCAGAACATCACAGCTATATGCACGCGCAGCTAGACATGGCTACCTGCCGACAGTGAGACTGCGAGTCTGAATATATTCATACGAATTTGACGATTATTCTTCTCCTTCTGAGAATTCTAGTTAAAATACTAACCTCCATATATTTCCCTCTCATAAAGAGTTCTAGGACTGACCCTGGTCCATCAAAAAAATACACATATAAGTGGCTATATCATGCCATTGCATTGGAAGGTTAGAACAACGCAGCTATTCAGCTTGGCGGTCAAGTAACAAAGGGTAGCGTTTCTTAGTTACCGACTGTGTCCTAAACAACGCTATACACGTCATAATCGATCGTGTATGGAGCGTTCAAAATTGAAACCTCTATCGCAATATATTAAATGCCTTAACCTCTTACAATTGCACGTCTGATAACCTTTAGCAGACGGCGTTAATATCATATACCGTAACAGGTCTTTACCAGGTTTAGGAAGTGGCCATAGGTAGCTATGTAGCCAATCCTCCGGCACCTCAGCATTCTGTATACTGGTGTTGAAATCCATCACTACATGCATAATGCCTCTGTCATCAAGCTCTTTGATGTGTTGATACTGTACACCATCAGGACCCGGAGCAGTGTTTCTACTTGTTTTTAAAGTATACATAACGTCCTCGTCAGATATGAGGTCGAAATATATCTGGCCTCTGATGCCATTTTCCAGTACATGATTCTTAATCTCTTGACGGGCAGCTTTATCAATTTATCCGTCCGTACTCTTCATCGGTCTTCAGACTTATTCCCGCGGAGCTCAGAATATTAGGTATGGGTTGGCTTATATTGTTCCTATTCATTCGTCGATGTAAGGACCAGAATTTCTGTAAGGTCTTTTCCGTGCCCACCTGTGTCACGAAGGCCTCCCACACTTGGTCCTTGGCTTCCCTTGCGACGCTCTTGAACCTATTGATGGCTTTCTGTTTTTTCTCCTTTATCTCTTCAACCCCTCCATTATTCATTGTACTTCTCTTTCGTGCTTTCCTCCATTCTTTCGTCGCTCTTTCCTTTTCTATCCATGCTTTTTCTACATCCTCATTCCACCAGGGTGGTTGGGTGAAAGGTGTTCTAGCTGTCTTTTTCCTGGCATTTTGACGCAATATATGTAGAGGGCTATTACAGTCATGTGAGCCTGCAGGGTACTTAAAAGTGTGTTTAGGCCTCCTGTATCTAGTTGCCCTCCCCTTTGCAATGAGGACTACACAAGGTAGATGATCACTTTCCTGTGCTCCTAGTACATTCCAACGTGCTAGGGTTGCGGCAGCATTAGAAATCAATGCCAGATCTATGACGCCTTCAATGTCCCCAGATTTAGTTGCCAGTCTTGTCGAGCGTCCATCATTCAAGATGGTTAAGGTTGTGTTCATTAATGTCCGACTCAAGGGCATACCATGTCTATTGTCCGTGATGTTACCCAACTCCTTAGACCTGGCATTGAAATCACAAGCAATTAAACACCTATTGCTAGGTTCATCGGACAAATCTATCAGGACATCCCAACTACCCTCTTCAGGAAGGTGGTCTACATGAGCATACAGATTGTAGACTCGTCATTCTTAATTGCTTATATTCATCGCATTTCCCTGCAATTCTGTATCCTCACTATTGTGGGAACTTGTATCCAGCCATGTGTGAGCGAGTTCATGTTTGACATACATAACCTTCCCTCGTCTGCCAGGCCCACACGGATTACTATAACATTTGTAGCCTGGACAATTAATATTGCAAGTCACTTTTAAATTTGTCTCCTGAATCATGAGAATGCCAAAATCATAGATGATTTTCTGTATAACTGCTGCCCGTTGATTGGCGCTTCGGCAATTCCAGTATCCTATATGCCAATATTTCAGTGACAGCCTATCCGATTTCTTTCCTATCAACATCCAGGGTCTTATCCTCACCTCCTGTTCCGCTAGTGAAGACCTCATCGTGTCCTTTCTCACTCATTATAGAGCATGGCGCAACCACTGAAAGTGGTCCTCCTGCACCAAACATTGACATGCTCTTTCAACGGTGATTTATGTAGCAATGTGTTTTACATGATGAAGTTACCAGCCTCATGCACAGCTTCACATTAGTCGCCTTGTACGACATGCTTGAGGGAGGGGTAACCTTGTTCTTTCTTTGTCTCATCAGTCACGCAGGAGAACTTCATGAAACAGAGAAGACATTATACTCCATTAAAAGTACAGAGACTTGCGTCAAGTAGTGATAAAACAATCCAGGGTATTCTCCATTGTTATTGTCAAGCTCGCTTGCAATGTCCCTGTCTCCTTTCTCTAATGTTGTCAGTGATAGATGCGGGATGCACACGCATTCCGATCATTGTTTTTTTTTAAGTTGGAAGGCTTCCTTTGATTGGATACAAAAGCGAATGATTTATGCGATTTGTGTAGTTTTTATTTTTATTTTTTTTAACTGAAGGCTGCGATTGGTAGAATACGTGTAAAACAGTGGTCATGTGTAATATAATGATGATGTGACAGTAGAGGTAGTAATTAGTTCACTATATGGTAATTCTAAAACGGGAAACAAAAGCAAAAAGGGGATTTTTTAAAAAAATATCACACATGGAAGCTTCTAAGAATAAAATATGTATATTGTAAATATAGCGCTGACCTCTCGCGGTGTCACGTGTTGCCTTCCCTTTGCTCTGCAGTAGTGGACGAACAGTGGCCAAAACCCAGAGTACCTAATGTGTGTCTTCAAAGATTGTCTCCCTTCGCACAAGATTACTCTTGGCAGAGTAGTAGATAGTGTGATAATGTATAAGGATAATGATGCTTCTACCTCGAGGTATCACGAGATATTTCAGAAGTCAAGAACAATGCTGAATGAATCTGAGCACGTTAACTTTATATCTGACCCGCCGCCTTTTGTGAAGATGGGTTATCTTATAATTAGCTCGTTTAAGCCCCCGACTAATTTAATTCAGCGAAATCTTAATTTAGTACTGTTACGTGCAGTCTTTGATATCTTACAATATTATACATTGGTATTCTTGTTATCTTCGCAAATATTTTGAAAGCAAAATAGTGCTTAAGGGAAAGTCATTATTGTGTTACTTCCCTTGAAAGTTGTGTCGGCTCTTTCGATCAAACTCCGCGGATAAATCCATTTTACTGCGATTTATTCGTTGTTTGGGTAATAATAGATTGTTCTTGCTTCAGAATATCTATGGCCTGAATTTATGTGTATTGTTTGTCTGAGTAGGACGAGTCTGTCTTATATCTGTATATCTTTACATATCTAAGTCGAACTATATGTTCTGTTGTCTCTAGAGAGGTCGAAGGCTATTCGGCGGATGTGTCGCTAGAGTGTGGTGTGATTTGGCTTCGTCCTGATAGGGACTGTGTGTTTTCCATGTCGGCCTGTCGCCGGGGAAAAAGTGATCTCAGTATTTGTGGGGAAGGTGATAGTTGTCTAAACCTATCGTGTATGCTTTACCCCAGTGTTTAGTCGTATTGCCAAGGAATGGCAGTTTCATAATTCCTATACCAAGGTAATCAAAGATACTCTTATGAACTCTCGATCGAAGCCACCATTTTCGATAGTTACGATTTGAATGTCTAAGAGAATATATTTGACTCGATGAAAACGACTTCGATTCCTAGCAGCACTATATCCTGTAGATTGCAGTCAATTGTTCATGATCAAATCTACAGAGCAATGAAATGTTTTATGAATGACTAACTTTAGGACAGATTCATTATCTGTATCCAAACGTGAGTGACAGCTCACGAGTGAAGCCATCTTGGAACCAAAACATGTAGTGACTTTCAAGAAGAGAAAAGGGATGCCCGTATTATCGCTTGATCAGTCCAGAGATCACTGCTACACATGAGAACCCATTGCTAGCGGTTCAATATTATTATATGGAAAAATATGTGCTGAACATTATGTTGAAGAATCGTCGCTAGACGAGATTAGGTTTAGAAGCCATCTGAAATATTGTTTATAAGCTGACGTGCTCAGTCAGTGAAGTCAGATGATATATATGTATGGGCGATACTGAGTGCTTGGCTACTGACAGTCCATTATACACTTATTCTACATGAGTGCCCATGTAACATTGCAAGACCATTTATCCACTGTACTATGATGTATTATGGCAACCTGTGATTTGTCACTATCTGTGCTGTCGAGTGTGTACGTCCAATTAAACTTTAGAAAAGGTACACAGTCGTTGGTGTCGATGACTTCCAGCCATACATGAGTGTGAGAAAAGAACATTTTTTGTCAACACCATGAACTTTTATCATCATTCGCACATTATACACTCAATCCATGTCTACACACCACTGCGTAGGTCAAGTTGACATTCCATACACTACAGTGGAGCAAACAACACCATAGAGATCTTATCAACTGATGATGATGATGATGTCTGCTTCCATCCACTTATATCTATCTTTTGGTGGATATCATTAACGGGAATAAAAATCCAACGTTTATCCAACTTTATCAACTGGTGGACCAGCTTTCTGGGTTTGACCTCGCAGAAGTTCAGAAGTCAACAGATTACCGATACCAGACCGTTTCCTGTGGCTGATACGACACACTTGCAGTATTGGTTTGCTCTTTGTCAACACTTCGTCACGTGACCTGTCAGGTGAATGCAGTATGTAGGTCAGCGTTGTTGACATTTTTTACATTAGACATTATAGAGTTTCACAGAACAGTTGGATCAATTCTTGTCAATGTTAACAGGAAGACAGTATGAGTGAACTAAGAAGTCCTATTTTCATCGATGGATCTTCTTGTTTTCCATATATGAACTTTAATATTTAAGGCCAGAATGTTTAATTGAATAAAGTGGCAGTTTGTTTATTTTCATAAAAATAACTTTGCCATTACTGTAAAACTGAGCCTATTTTGCAACACATACTATCATACACATAATTTATATATATTTATGTTTACATGTTATTTGTTTGTATAGTATGTTAGTTTCTATGTCAGCGGGTTGTGTTTAAGGTTGGGCGGCGTCCTCACAACAGAATATCCCACGTCATAGAGGGTCCGTTGTGGGCGTTTTCTATAGGTGCAATTTTCTTGATTGAAAATTTGCTGCGACAACTGTTGCTTTTGTGTTAGCTGTGAAGTCTGTAATTATTGTTATTTTTGTGATATTTCTTTGTTCTTTAGTTTTGTTTTGATTTGTTTGTAATTTGTTGGTCTAACCTTTTCTATCTTTCAGTTCTATTCACAATTTATATTCATATATTGTGACGTCATGTGTGTTGTTATTCTTTGCAGATTCAGTGATTATTTTCATTGATTTCCCTATTTGATTTATTTTGATTTCTGCAAACGTTCTTGTATTGTCAGTCCTATTTGTACTTTATGTATTCTGTTGGTTGACATATGTTTTATATAGGTATATTTCATAAGACACAATTGCCTGTGCACTGCACTTGGATTATGGTATAAACCAGTACCTGATTATTATTACTATTATACAAGACCTTATTAAAGGCTTGTGACCCACAGATATTGGGATAGTATACTGATTAATCAAGTCATTGAGAACTTGTGGTATTATTATTGATTCAGGTGATTAGTATTATTGTTAGACATCATGGCTACATTAGAATACTTCATTACACAAGGGAAAGCCCTTGATAAGACTGGTCAACAATTAGAACAATGGGCAGTTGCTCAATATGACAAAGCATTAGCTGCAGAAGAGAGAAGAGCTATGGCAGAAGAGAAAAGATTAGCTGCAGAAGAAAGAAAAGCTATGGCGGAAGAGAAAAGATTAGAAAGAGAAGCTGAGGCTGCTGCTGAACAAAAGAAATTGCAGATGCAGGTAGAGGAAAGGAGATTTGAAGCTGAACAAAAAAAAATTGGAAAGCTGAGAAAAAAGCTGCGGCTGAACAAAAAAGATTAGACAGTGAAGCTGAACAAAAAAGATTAGACAGGGAAGCTGAACAAAAAAGATTAGACAGGGAAGCTGAACAAAAAAGATTAGACAGAGAGGCTGAAGAAAAAAAAAGCAATAAGAGAACATGAATTTGAGTTGGAGAAATTAAGATTGACAAGTATGAGTAATGTTAATCAGGCATCTAGTGGTAATGATAAACCTTCTACTTACAAGGTTAAGGTTCCACCGTTCAATCAGTCCAGTGACGATATTACATTCTGGCTGGATAGATTTGAACGTTCTTGTCGTACACATAATGTGGATAAATCACAATACGCTAATCAATTATCAGAAAACTTGAAAGGTGAATCTTTGACTAGATTATGCCTTGTAGGAGAAGCAGATAAGGATAATTATGATGTCATTAGGGCGGCTTTGATAAAAAAAATATCAGCTAAGTGAGGAAGGCTATCGCCTTTTATTTAAAACGATGGTACCTGAGACGGGTGTAGAATTCTCAGAATTCACTGCAAAGGCACGTCTCACAGTTGATCGTTGGATTGAGCTTTCCAAAACAGAAAAAAACGTATGAAGGACTTATGGATTTGTTGCTCAGAGATAAGATTATGTCATGTGTGAACAAACCTTTCCTTGAATTTATACATGAGCGTAAACCCAAATCTCTAAAAGAAATGGAAGAATATTGTTCCCAATATGTCACTGCACACCCCGACGTGACTTTTGGCAACACTAAGATTAAGGAGAGTATGCCAGTTGCTTCAGCAACACCATACAATCCCAATTATTCACACAGATTTCAGGGACCTCAAAACAGATTTGATAAAAAAGGTAACCATAATAGTTATCAAAACCAAGGTAACCAATCATTTCAGGGTTCTTCTTCAAAGAACTGGAGACGACCTGATAGCTCTCGACACAGGGGTGGTCATAATTATAGGAATTTCCGTAGAGGAAGTAATTATAGAAACTATCAGGGTTATCCGTCTTGGAGTCAACAAGATCATAATTACAGAGATACTCATTATAATGAATATGATAATGGTAACCAAGGGAACTATGACTCAAACCCAAATAGGGGTTACAATAGAGGTAACAATAACTACAGAGGTGATAATAACCGAGGTAGATCTCAAAACAAAAGACATAAACCACATTTTCAGGCAAACTCTGCACAACAAGAGTCCCATGAAGCCTATAAACAGAGTAAAGATAATAATGATGCTAGTAATATGGCATGTGCCGCTTTTGATTTTGGGAGAGCATCTCAGTGCCCCCAATGCAAAACGTTATTTGAGCCAACCACAGTGTCTACTTTAAGCTGTGGCCATCCTCTTCCTGCTCTTCCAGCATCAGTCGCGCATGATGGAAGAGGTTCTCTTGTCTTACATAAGGGTTTAGTGAATAACAATCCAGTCTCTGTGCTATTTGATTCTGGATGCACCACAATTGGTGTTAGGCAGTCACTCGTAGATCCTTCCCGTGCCACTGGACAAGTAGTCAAATGTGTAACATTTGGCGGCACATTAGAGAAATACTCTACTGCTATCATTAGGATTGCTACTCCTTTCTTTACAGGAGATGTACACGCATGTCTTCTTCCGAATCCGATCGCTGACCTCATCATCGGTCGCATTCATGGAGTCAAGGAATGCACTCCGCAACAAATTTCCACGTGGGAAAGGCAAAACATGCAGATTGCTAACGCTGTAGTCACTAGAGCTCAGGCTCTTAATATGCCTCAAACTTCATCTATTGAAGATAATGAAGTGCATAACCAAGATAATCCCTTGGTAATTTCTCGTGACTCGTTTATAAAACAGCAAGAAGATGATCCCACTCTGAAGAAATTCTTCATTCTTGCAACTAAAGGTGATCCGAATAAAGACACAAGTCGTAAATCGTGGATTACAAAGAAGAATGGCGTACTTGTACGTATGGTTCAAGACTCCATTACGTCAAGTCATTCTCAAATCCTGGTTCCCAAGAATTTGAGAGTTAAAATTTTGCAGCACGCTCACGACTCTCAGTGTGCTGGACACATGGGTTTTTCCCGTACTAAGTCAAGAGTCCTTGCGGCTTTCTTTTGGCCATTGGTAAACAAGGACATACGGATTTATTGTCGATCTTGTAAAGTATGTCAGGAAGTTAAATCCAAAGGTCCACGGCATGCTGCACCCATTCAGGCGGCGGACATTCCTATTCGGCCGTTTCAAAAAATGGCCATAGACATTATTGGTCCATTTAAGATCAAGTCTGCCAGAGGACATCAGTTTATCTTGACGTGTGTTGATATGTGCACACGTTGGCCAGAGG
Source organism: Oreohelix idahoensis (assembly GCA_024509875.1). Lineage (NCBI taxonomy): Eukaryota > Metazoa > Mollusca > Gastropoda > Stylommatophora > Oreohelicidae > Oreohelix > Oreohelix idahoensis. The sequence goes on along the minus strand of JAMPIV010022242.1, from coordinate 32,441 downwards.
CTATTCCTCTGAAGAGCATTACTACTGCTGATATTGCAGATGCTCTTTGGCTTATATTTTCTCGTCTGGGGTTCCCCGGAGAAATATTGTCAGACCATGGCACCCAACTAATATCAGATACCATGTCTCAAGTAATGTCTACTCTGCAGATAGATAGATCTTTAAGTAGTATCTACCATCCAATGTCTAATGGTATGGTCGAACGCCTTAATAGAACACTTAAAAACTTACTGGGGAAGATAACTGAGGATCATCCTCAAGACTGGGACAGAGTTTTACCTGCGGCCCTCTTCGCTTACAGAGAGGTACCCAATGAACATACGGGATTTTCTCCCTTTGAACTCGTCTTTGGCGCGCGTCCGCGTGGCCCTATGTCGTTGCTTCACGATCTCATAACATCTGACAATATTGACGATGACACAAAGTCATCCTACGAATATGTCATCGCGTTGAGAAAAAAAATTATCGAAGCATGCAAATTAGCAACTTCTTCTTCTGAATTTGCGAAACAGAAGGCAAGGCAATTTGCCAATAAGAAGAGATGCTTACGACAACTTTGTCCTGGTGACAAAGCATTTGTATTACTACCTTGTAGGGAAAACAGATTACTTATTTCTTGGAAAGGTCCGTACGATATAATATCGAAAATTTCCGATGTCGACTATATTGTCGATATTGATGGGAAGCATAAAACCTTCCACATCAATATGCTTACTGAATTCCATGAACGTCCGGATTATTTGCAACCCATTTTCCAAGCAACGGACAATTCTCCAGTACAACATGGTCATTACTCATCACTGTCCGTGATACAGGATGAGGAAACAAGTTTTTCAGATGTAAATCTTCCTCTTCCAATGATCCCACTTCATTCCAGTGAATCATGGAAGAACGTTACTGTCTCTCCTGATTTGTCTCTAGGAGAACAGCGACAAGTTTCAACTATGTTGCAAACATTTCAGGATGTACTCACTGACATCCCTGGACAAACGAATGTCATTCAACATGACATTGTTCTAACTGACCATACTCCTATTAGGGTTAGACCTTATCCTATACCTATACATTTTCAAGCACAGGTCGAGAAAGAGTTGGATGAGATGATAGATTTGAAAATAATCGAACCATCCACCTCTGCATATTCTTCGCCGATGGTTATTGTGCGTAAAAAAGACAATAACATACGTCTTTGCGTTGACTATCGAAAATTGAATCAAGTAACTAAGTTCGATGCCGAACCTATGCCTTTACTGGAAGAGCTACTTACTCGACTCTCCAAATCTCATTTTTTCACTACACTTGATTTGTCTAAAGGATATTGGCAAGTTCCTTTATCTGAACGCGCCAAACCTCTCACGGCTTTTTCAACACCTAGAGGTTTGTTCCAATGGAATTTTATGCCTTTCGGTCTTATGAACGCACCAGCTACGTTCGTACGCATGATGCGCCGAATCCTATCTTATCGGTCAGATGTCATTGCATATCTAGACGACATCTGTCTTTTCAGCGATACTTGGGAAGATCACTATTCAGGGTTAGATGAATTGCTGTCTACTTTGCGTGAGCACAACCTGACAGCGAAACCCTCTAAAGCCTATATTGGTTTTAGCGAAATTTCTTTCCTAGGCCACCGAGTTGGTCATGGTTTCCTAAAGACAGAGGACCATAATACTAGTAAGATACTTAACATCTCAATCCCTAAGACTAAAAAACAGGTGAGAAGTCTGTTAGGTCTTATTCAATTTTATGGCAGATTCATTCAGAATCTATCCTCTATCATGGCACCTCTCTCAACACTTCTAAAGAAAGGTTCGCCTAATGTGGTCCACTGGTCTCAGGAATGCCAATGCTCTCTGGATAAGATTAAAACACTGTTTTCAACACCACCTATTTTAGTGCTACCCACTAAAGATAAGACATTCGTTCTTCGTAGTGACGCTTCATCCACTGGGATTGGAGCGGCACTAATGCAAGAGTACTCTGGAACTCTGCATCCTGTAATGTATATTTCCAGAAAACTTAATGCGGCAGAAAGGAATTATTCGGTTTTAGACCGTGAGCTATTAGCTATGGTTTGGTCGATCCTCAAACTACAGAGATTCCTTCTAGGCGCACATTTCATAGTAGAAACCGACCAAAAAGCTCTTACTGCTATACAGAGTAAGAATTTGAAGAGCTCGAGGTCTACTCGATATGCAATTGCTCTTCAACCTTTTCATTTCTCTGTGCGAGCTATTCGTGGATCAGATAATGTGATGGCAGACATTCTGTCAAGATGCCCACATGATTCCACATAACTATTAGGGCTTAGACTTCTTGATATGTCTAGTTCTATAGTAGTTCCTTTTCTATATCATGATAGATACACATTTGTAATTTAATAATATAATGATTGTATCACTACATAGCGGTTCATTGATGTTTATTCACCGCTGTGCTTTGATGATTTTTTCTTCATAAATCATAAATTTAAGATATCTAATACGAAATGATGATATGAATTTTTTAGGCATTGTGTAATTGCCAGAATTGTATTATACTTTGATGACACCTTCCTGGAAAAATATACTTGTAGAGAAATAATTTCTCTCAGTTTATGAGACACATTCTCACCAGTCGCTCCATAAGTCGACTTAGCCTCATATTAGGCGTTATAGGTATTCCTGATATTTTCATCTGCGCATTATTCATGCGTTGTGAGCCTATTGTACGTTGCTCCTAGATGTATTTCAAAAAGAAAAAAAAAAAATGTTCCATTTTTTTTTTTCCCGGGAGGTGTGGTAAGACTGTTACGTGCAGTCTTTGATATCTTACAATATTATACATTGGTATTCTTGTTATCTTCGCAAATATTTTGAAAGCAAAATAGTGCTTAAGGGAAAGTCATTATTGTGTTACTTCCCTTGAAAGTTGTGTCGGCTCTTTCGATCAAACTCCGCGGATAAATCCATTTTACTGCGATTTATTCGTTGTTTGGGTAATAATAGATTGTTCTTGCTTCAGAATATCTATGGCCTGAATTTATGTGTATTGTTTGTCTGAGTAGGACGAGTCTGTCTTATATCTGTATATCTTTACATATCTAAGTCGAACTATATGTTCTGTTGTCTCTAGAGAGGTCGAAGGCTATTCGGCGGATGTGTCGCTAGAGTGTGGTGTGATTTGGCTTCGTCCTGATAGGGACTGTGTGTTTTCCATGTCGGCCTGTCGCCGGGGAAAAAGTGATCTCAGTATTTGTGGGGAAGGTGATAGTTGTCTAAACCTATCGTGTATGCTTTACCCCAGTGTTTAGTCGTATTGCCAAGGAATGGCAGTTTCATAATTCCTATACCAAGGTAATCAAAGATACTCTTATGAACTCTCGATCGAAGCCACCATTTTCGATAGTTACGATTTGAATGTCTAAGAGAATATATTTGACTCGATGAAAACGACTTCGATTCCTAGCAGCACTATATCCTGTAGATTGCAGTCAATTGTTCATGATCAAATCTACAGAGCAATGAAATGTTTTATGAATGACTAACTTTAGGACAGATTCATTATCTGTATCCAAACGTGAGTGACAGCTCACGAGTGAAGCCATCTTGGAACCAAAACATGTAGTGACTTTCAAGAAGAGAAAAGGGATGCCCGTATTATCGCTTGATCAGTCCAGAGATCACTGCTACACATGAGAACCCATTGCTAGCGGTTCAATATTATTATATGGAAAAATATGTGCTGAACATTATGTTGAAGAATCGTCGCTAGACGAGATTAGGTTTAGAAGCCATCTGAAATATTGTTTATAAGCTGACGTGCTCAGTCAGTGAAGTCAGATGATATATATGTATGGGCGATACTGAGTGCTTGGCTACTGACAGTAAATTATACACTTATTCTACATGAGTGCCCATGTAACATTGCAAGACCATTTATCCACTGTACTATGATGTATTATGGCAACCTGTGATTTGTCACTATCTGTGCTGTCGAGTGTGTACGTCCAATTAAACTTTAGAAAAGGTACACGGTCGTTGGTGTCGATGACTTCCAGCCATACATGAGTGTGAGAAAAGAACATTTTTTGTCAACACCACGAACCTTTATCATCATTCGCACATTATACACTCAATCCATGTCTACACACCACTGCGTAGGTCAAGTTGACATTCCATACACTACAGTGGAGCAAACAACACCATAGAGATCTTATCAACTGATGATGATGATGATGTCTGCTTCCATCCACTTATATCTATCTTTTGGTGGATATCATTAACGGGAATAAAAATCCAACGTTTATCCAACTTTATCAAGTACCTCTGTTTTAAGTGTATTTAAAATGACCGAGACATAAGGGTGTCCGCAGACGGATAATCTATTGCCCTGTACTTGTGCAAACACCGATCCTCGTTTGACCAGCTGGGCTGTGACTCTACACGACAGTAATTAGAAGGTCACACTAGCCATATCAGCGATAAGCGAGCACGTTTGGTCATTTCCGTGTGAATCCGGCGCCCAATGTATAGTACACGAGAATTTTACCAACATGACTTGATCAAGATTGCATCATCCGTCTAATCTTTCAGCTGAGATGAACAGGTAAACAGAGAAGACGAATTGTTGCAGGAAAAAGTGCAAACAATGACTTGAAAATACCAATTACCTGTCGGAAGGTAGGGGAAGAACAGGTGCCGACCATTGAACAGTGCACACAATTTACACTCGCCGTAAAGGTAGCCAAATACTGCCGGAGCGGACAAGAGATCGACCCAAATTATGTGCCACGCGGCAAAGGTGCTGAGTTCGTAACGCCTCAGTCTATTCAGTTGTAAGTGGGTACCTGACTACGCTCTTGAGTTAGGGATGGAAAAGGTAGCGAGGAATGGAGCTAGTCACCCCCATCTCGATGCTGGACCTAGTGTAGTGAAGTCTCTAACACTTCACTCCCCTGCGGAAGTATGTGCTGTGGGACTACCTGCTGTAAATATTCAAGGAACAAAAACAACAATAACAATGGCTAATGTAAATAGATATAACCAAATGCAGTCAGTTGTAAATAACTTACTTACTTACTTACTTAGTCGTTCCCCTTCTACCGTGAGGTGTAGAGGTAAATAACACTGATGTGAAATAAAAACGCAAAAATGAAAGTATTGTTATGCTCGATATAAAAATTATACTAGAAACTTAAGTTGTACTGAGTAGACTCTCTGTCGCATAGGAATGTTTGTTGCCAGATGGTAGACTGTCATAGCTGCTAAGAAACTTAAATGTCATGTACGTGAGAGACATATAGACAGTGTATAGTGGTCATTAGTGTGGTGGCACTTAATATATCACATAATCATTCACTATTCACAGAGGTTCACTCTCATATTTCATTAGCTACATTTATTACGTTTCATCTGTGTGTGTAAATTGTCTTTCACTATCATTCCTTTTTACTTTCGACTAACCGTTTATGTGTATATATTTAACTAGTAAACTGTATAGCCGCATTGATCATTTCCTAATTCGATAAAGTATCACTTTTGCTGCCCGTGTTAAGTATTTGCATTTAGGTAAAATCCTTCACTTAGAGGAGGTTGGGTGATGTTTCTTAATCGAGATCTGAGGGCAGAAGTTAATACCTTAGGGAAACAGGAAACTTCCCATAATTTATTAGAAAACACTATCTAGTGGAGAGTATTCGCCTTCATTCTTCTCGTCATTATCTCGAATATGTCTCTGTCTTTCTTAAGGTAGCTGTGCCCCAGAATTTCATCACATTTCATGAAATACCGCATTTTTGTTTTTTAATGTTTTTGTGAAGCCAAACCATTTCTCTCCACAATACATAGGTTTATATTGTCCAGTGATGCATAGTTCTTTACTTTTTAAAGGATAAGTGACCAGGGGGTGATCTTAATTTTCCTTGACAACGCATTGTTTACCTCTGGTTACTAACCACTTTTTTCAAACATTATGATGCGCACACTAAAAGGTGAAATGATAATAATTCCATGACTCTTCTGTACCAGAAAAACAGCAAAGAACCATTTAAGAGAAGAGAAATTACTCTCCTTAACTCAGTTCTTTATGTTCTAATGTGAAAAACGTGGGCTGAAAATTCCGAAAGATCTTGAGTTCAACCTTCATATTACACCTGTTTGAGTGAAAAAGTTACGTTTTTGTGGTAAGCTTTACAAATCTATTAAATAAGAACAATATGGGTGACAAAAAAAGAAGTAGGAAGTTAAGAAAACGAAAGTTTTTTGGCAACCAGCGCCCTGTTAGCACAACCGAAAATAATGAAGCAGCTGTTATTGATAACGAAGTTAAACCTTCTTCTGTGAAGAAATTGAGGAAAAGCACCCTCTCAACCCACACAAAAGATGGACAAACAAATAATGCTTTTATTCTTATGAGTATGGGGCACTTGAATAACTTCATAACGGCAAACATGAGATGTGTAGAATGTTGTGGGTTTATGGTGTCGTGTAGGCTCAGTGAAGATTCAAAGCAAGGTTTCTGTCACACAATCATTGTCAAATGTAGCAACTGCTTGTGGGAAACATCTTTCACAACATCAGGAGATACAGAAAATGTAGAGGAGACAGGAATAAACACAAAAAAGAACAAGGAAATCAATGTAAGGATGGTAATGTTTGTACGATCACTTGGCCGAGGACATGCAGCGCTTGAAAAGTTTAGCTTGCACACTGGTGCCCCACCACCAATGACAAGACATAATTATAGAGACATTTTTATGCATGTGCATGCTGCTAGCAAAGCAGTGGCTGAAGAAAGTATGTCTGAGGCTGCTAAAGAAATTAAAATGCAAAAACAAGCAACTAACAATGGAACAGTCATGTGTGGTGTCTCAATGGACGGAACTTGGCAACGACGGGGTCATGCCAGTCATCATGGTGTAGAACTTCCATTTCGATAGACAGCGGGATGTGTCTAGATGTGGAGACACTGTCGAACATTTGTGATGGATGCAAACGATGGGACAAAAGGAAAGATGGAGAGCCAGAGAAGTATCTTAAGTGGAAGGCAGCCCACAACTGCAAAGTCAATCATGCTGGTACTGCAGGGGCAATGGAGGCAGCCGGAGGCGTTCGAATCTTTTCTCGGTCAGTTGAGAAACACAGCCTTATATACAGTCAATACCTTGGCGATGGAGATTCAGCTTCCTTTAAAAAAAGTAGTAGAATCTAAGCCTTATGGGGAATCAGTCAATGTATCAAAACTGGAATGTGTTGGGCATGTTCAAAAAAGATGTGGTACGAGATTACGAAGACTGAAGAATGAAAACAAAAAGCTCAAACTCAGTGATGGAAAGGGTTTAGGAGGCTTAGGGAGACTTACAGACAACAAAATTGATACCCTTCAAAACTATTATGGGCTAGCAATTCGACAGAACAGTGGAAACCTTGAGGATATGAAAGCTGCCGTCAAAGGAGTTTTGCCTCATGTCGCTTCCACAAAGGATAAGCCGATGCATGAAAAATGCCCAGAAGGACATAATTCTTGGTGTGGCTATAAGAAGGACCCACTGTCTTATAAGCACAAGAATGGCCTACCGCAGGCAGTGGTAGAATGTATTCAACCAGTGTTTGATGATCTGTCGGATGAGTTCCTACTGTCAAAATGTCTCCACGGAAGGACACAAAACAACAATGAAAGTCTCAACAAATTAATATGGGATAGATGTGCAAAAGAACATTTTGTGGATAGATTCACAGTAGAAGAGGCTGTGTGGAATGCAGTATCTTATTTTAATGATGGATACTCATCAGTTCTCAAGCTCATGACAAAACTTGGAGTACCAGTGAGTAGATTTAGTGTGAATATGTGCAAAGCTGGAGAACAACACAGAATTACCAACTCCATTAAAAAAGTCTTCTGACAAAGTAAAAGCAAGAAGAAAGACTTTGAGAGGCATCAGAAAAGGGTTTACTGACAAGGCAGAAGAAAAGGAAGGGGCTATATACACTCCAGGAGGTCATTAAGATAAGGTAAGTGCACAAAATACTGTTTTTAAAAAAAAAAATTCTGCTTTTTTCTTCTTTTTCTCACTTTCCCTATTTAGCATGACAGGTACATTTTGAGACGCGATATCTCAAGAATGAATTGTTGGAATGCTCTGAAACTTTGCAGAGTGTTTCTTAATATCTTAAACCTTGTCCTGAACCAAACTTTGATTTGCTTTCTCAATTTGTTTTATTTGTAGAGATGTTTTGCATACTAATGAGGTTCGATAAATTTCCAATTCTAATTTTTTTACAAATGGTCACAAATAGGACATGCTATATCCCAAATATTTTTGGTTTAGGACATAATGCACTCACTTGTGGACTTGTATGCAGAATTTCAACTCTGTATGTTGAGAAATAATTATGTTATGTGGGTTTAAAATAACCCTGCATTTTTTATACTGCGGCGGCCATTTTGAATAGCTAATTAGCATAATTATGCAATCACTCATATGGTTTGATTTCTATCTTACCAAGGAACATTTTGACATATATAGGCAAAATGTAAAGTTATAAATAAGAAAAATTCATGTTTCTACAACACGGCTACCTTAACGAGCCAATTTGTGGAGACCTTCTTGAAACGTTCCATTCGCCATTCCCGTTGACAATTACTGTTCCAGTTGCACACGATACGACATTGATGTAAATGGAGATTCTTCTTCTTCGTTCGCTCTTAAATAAGCACGTCTATCTCTCTTATAAAGCTTGGACTCAACCTTCTCTCGTCGCCATTCAGTTTCTCCCCCAACTGGGTTGGAGAAGGTTATGCAGCCATCCTGTTCCTTTTATGGAGCCGACACATTTTTAGTACCTGTTCTACTATTTGTTTGTCCTCCACACGTGAACACATCTGTCTGTCCGCTTTTCATGTATCTATGTAGTACAGAGAAATCAAGTATCTATACAAGCAGAAGCACTGTAAGTGTGTAATGATAGGCAACTCTATACGCAGCTTTACAGCAGGGGGCAATCTGATCTTCAAAAGAACCCAGTCAGACAAGTTTTTAGGGGCTTTTGCCTCCTTTACACACTAAAACGTGTGACAGGGTGTTGAAGGACTTTCATGTGTGGTTACTGGTTGTGTTGCCTGAATTCTGATCGTGCTAATGTTCTTACGCGAATGGGGTGAACCTCACCTTCGGTTTGTCGTAATGCCTGAACTTGGCATCAAGATGTAAACAACTGCTCATCTTATTAACTCAGCAACTTGATATAAAATACGTAATTCATAAGGTTGAATGGTGTAACGTGATTCAACGAATAATGCCTCCGGTTCGAGTCCTTCACAATTTAATATGGATTACACACATACATAAACAGTTCAATTCACACATGAGGTACATGCATCAATCAATCAATAGCGTAGACTGCTGTTTTACGTGTCAATGTCCGTTTAAGGATACAATGCAGTAATTGTCGTCAGAACATCACAGCTATATGCACGCGCAGATAGAATGGCTACCTGCCGACAGTGAGACTGTGAGTCTAATTACTTCGTATAAAGTAGACGATTATCTTTCTCCTTCCAAGGATTTAGTTAATCACTAACCTCCATAAGTTTCCTCTCTCGTAGAGTTCTAGGACTGACCCTGGTCCATCATAAATGCACATATAAATGGCTATATCATGCCATTGAATTGGAAGGTTAGAAAAACGCAGCTATTCAGCTTGGCGGTCAAGTAACAAAGGGTAGCGTCTCCTAGTTACCGACTGTGACCCAAACAACGCTAGACACGTCATAATCGATCGTGTATGGAGCGTTCAATAATTGAAACATCTATCGCAATATATTAAATGTCTTAACCTTTACAATTGCACGTCTGCTAACCTTTAGCAGACAGCGTTAATATCATATACCGTAACACAGGGTACAAGGGCTCACTTGGGTCTTGATTATTGTGATGTGTACTGGAAAAGAGCCTACAGAAATCTGACAGCTTATTGTAACCTTATAGCTGATATCTGATTTGCTAGCTAAACGTGCATTATACCAACTGTCTCTTTTTGCAACGTACAATTTTGTCCCCGCCTTCTTTTCTGTAAACACGGGCTAAAGCATTGTTTACCATCTTCGTTGACCTGTCAGTCATAACAGGAAACAAATCACGCTTCGTTTTAACGCGTTCCACTCACGCGAGCTCATCTCTCAATCATATAATGCTTGACAGACAGCACGTGAGAGAGAGAGAGACACACACATAACAGACTTCTTTGAAGTTTGCTCAGGGGAAATCTAAAAATCCCCAATACCCTTTGATCTGGGATAACGGGCATCCTACAAGGAAACCCGCTAGTGAACAGAAAGTCTTTTGAAAAACCGACACGAAGTCTTTTATCTTGAAACCCCTAGCTTCTGAATTTTTGGTCTCACACAGGAGCGCGAAATAACGCGTTAGAGATCAAGGAAAATGTAATGATATATATACTATTGTTTCTATAACCCAACTATCAGTCGTCACTCAGAATTTGAGAAGAATCTAGCGCGCAGCCTTAAACCATTTCTTTTGGATTGTTATAAGTGATTCGTGGAGATTTCATTCTGTATTTCTGGTAAGAGAAAAATAGTTCTAAGTGTTAGAAGTATTTCACGGTGATAGCATTTAAAGTTAAACACTTATACTTCACTTAGATTTTTTCTTACTAGTAAGGCTTATTAAATGAAATAACGCGTAGCGATTTTCATAACCAGATATTCAATTAAAATGTTAAACCACACCACCGACGCTACATAGCTGAGACGAGGCGGTAATTTGTGTTTACAGTGTAGACGGTTAACCAGACCGAACTTAGAGGTGTTAGAACGACTGACAGCGGGAGGACAGAATACGGGTTATATTTCATTTTTTTAAATTATTGTTATTATAGCGTCTATTATTTTTTGTAATGCCATACGACAAATTAACAGACATTGACAAATTACTAGATACTAAATGATATGTGATAATTTGTACGTGGCGCATGGTGAGAAGAAAATAATAAATAACACACTGTGCGTGTGACTGCCAGCGAGAAGGGGCGGTGTCATGGAATATTCTAATCCACATATATAAATTATCAATTAAATATAAAGCCTAATAAATACATATAATAAAGAAAAGAGCAATGGTAAAATGACAGTGCTATCACAAAGAATGTACTCGAAATCCCCCTTGTTTTCTGCTTCGTCTGCAAATTGTAACGCTTTCATGTTGATAGTAAAGCTTACTGTATTATTACCCGCCTTCTTCAATGAAACGTGTGCTGTATTTCTTGGAAAAGCATTGAGACGTACTGCGTAATGACCTAAATTAACCCTAACATTAATTATACTGCGTTACCAAAACGAACGAACAGATGGACTAAAGGGATAAAAAGAGAAGGGAGAGGCAGAAAGCCGAACACTAAACCCGCTTCGCGCGATACACAATTACTACCATCACGCGTGTAAGTCTACATGCACTAATTTTTTTTCAGACGGACAGTGATAAAATACACTACCCTTTCCCAGAGTTAGGTTTATAAATCATAACAGACTCTTATTAGAAAAGACAACATTATATGGGTTTACGTTTGAACACATAACAGTACCCAGACAGCACATCTTCTAAACAGGAGATAGAAGAAATTGCATATTTTGAACGCAGCCACGTAGCTCCTTTAAATTAGTATTTTTGGGTTCCTTAGGGTTTGCTGACAAATAATATGTAAAACGTTACGCAAATAGTCCAGGAATTAATAAATTATACCCAAAATAAAATATTGGGGGTGCCTGACAGCATAAAATCATTTCTGCTCATAAAATTTTTTTTATAACGTGTTTGAAAAAAACCTTACGTTACATAAATAGCCTACCATGTAAACTCCAAATTGATTGGAGCGCAACAAATGAAAGCCTAACCACGATTGGTCGGGCTATAAATACTATCTTGGTTGTTAGGGGAGACGGGAAAAGATAACATGTTTTCAAACACTTGTCGAAACGTGGCTCATTGGCCAGTCTCGCTGATATACACACTTGGGAGCGTTAGTTCGAGACCACTAATTCAAATAAGCTTGATAAAGCGACAGTACGTTGAAGCCAGCTCACATTTTTGCTAAAATAAAAGCCTGGAACATAGGCAGAACGGAATTTGTGCCAGTTTGTGCCAGAATTCATTGCTAATCAACGTATCTGTGTTTATTTCCATGAAATTGTGGGACAGTGGTCTTGATGGTACTGAGCAGCATCTGGTCAGAGCTTTGCTGAATCCAGAGTCGGACAGCATACTCCTTGGTCTTTTTAGCTATCAGTGAGGTGTCTCCTGAGCCCAGAGGAGAATTCGAGCAGAGGAGTCCTTTCCTGCCGCCATCACTCAAGATAAGCAGAGTTGGCCAGCTGAGCTCAACATTATGTCCCCTCATCTTGAAATAACTTTATAAAAAAATTAACATTAAGAGGGGAATTTACTTGTCTTAAAAAATCAGGAACTGTGAACATCTACAATAATGGTCCCTAAAGACAAACTATTGAAGTCATGATGACAAATACCAACAGAGCTTGAACAAAACAAAACCAGTATTACCTCATTTTACCACTACACAATTGACACACATAGAACATTGGTAATAATATATGTCACTACAATATTCATATTAAATACATTCTGTACATAACTTGTAATTTAAATTGATTGTGATTCCTGGTTCCCTTGTAGTTGAATCAGGACACATATTCATTCATGCCAGTAATGAATACATATTGTTATTTGAAACGTTACTAGTGACTTCTTTAAGCTATTCTCATAGAGTGTTATATGTATGTGAGTGTCACAGTGTTGTTAAGAGTAGTGGGTTAAATTAAATTGTTTATCTGTCTGTTGTTGTGACTTACACTTCACCATACTCATACCCTAGACACATAACGTAGCATCACACTATTCCAGAATAATTCTGACTGAGATATATAGATATGTGGTAGCAAGTAAGGTTATCTATAATACACTACTTATAATAGATATAGATACCTTCACAGCTGATCTCAGTCAGTACACTAAGTCCCCTATAAATATTTATAACATCCCACTTCACCACATATATTGGGGGCTCGTCCGGGATTTTGAATCTTTAACTATTAAAAATATTGGGGGTAATTCACTTCAGGGAATATAAGAATTAAAAGGTATCCTTGGGTGGAATTAAATAAGGTTGAGCTCACGGTGCCTGTGTTGTCCATTAGAGATTGAATTGTTGGTTAGACATTGTATTAAGTTACCTAATAGACAATGGCGGACCTGGCCAAATTTCGATCTGCTGCGGTTCAGACTGCAAAAGAGTTAGGATTAGATGGGCAAGTTATGGTTGCCTATGTTACTACGGAATGTGACAAATTTATTGAACGCGAAGAAAGAAGGTTTGAAGCCGAAAGAAGGTTAGAGGCTGAAAGGGAAATTAAGAAGTTACAATTTGAAGCTGAGGCTGAGACTAAGAGGTTGCAAGCTGAGGCTGAGACTAAGAGGTTGCAGATTGAGGCTGACAAAGAGGCAAAAGCATTGGAAGCCGAGGAAAGAAGACAAGCTGCAGAAAGAGAAGAGAAGAAATTAGCTGCAGAAAGAGAAGAGAAGAAATTAGCTGCAGAGAGGGAAGCAGAAAAGGAGGAGAAGAGATTACAAAGGGAACATGAGTTACGACTAAGGGAGTTTGAGTTTCAAGGCCATGCTCCTGAAAATGGTGCCAGTCCTTTTGCCTCTGATGCTACGGTTACTCAAGGAGCCTCAATCTCAGCTATGAATTTTCATTTAGATCATTTTGTTGAGAAAGACGATGATATTGAGAGCTATATAAATAGGTACGAACTATTAGCTACCACGTATGGGTTAGAGAGAGAAAGGTGGAGCTTAAAGTTATCTCAGGGACTTCGTGGGGCAGCTTATGAAGTTTATGCAAAAATGAGCAGAGGTGATCAGGAAAATTATGACATGCTAAAGCAGGCTCTTTTGTTAAGGTATGAAAAGAATGCAGAGTTTTACAGGAAAAAATTTAGGAATGCTAAACTACTGTCAGGTGAAACCTATCACCAGTTCTCTGCACGAATAGAGACATACTTGGAGAAATGGACTTCTCTGGGGAAAACCCAAGATCTTAAGGAAATGGTCCTTATAGAGCAACTAAGAGAGTCCATGGCTCCAGACCTGAGAAAGTTTCTCATGGAACAAGGTGCAGAGAGGCTGGGTGAGTTGCTAAATGTTGCTGAAAGGTATCAAGCAGCTCAAGCAGAGGTAACAGGTAATAAAAAGAAACAGGTGGATAACTTTAGGGCACCACAGAACTTTAATAAATTTGATCCTAAGGATCAAAATAAAGGTAAGCACCAAATTGATAGGCCACGGTATGAAAATAAAAATAAATTCCCACAATTCGATGAAAGGAAATATAATGAAAGAAAATCTTTCAACCAAGGAAAAAGGTGGTGTAAGAATTGTCAGATGGACAATCATGACACTGACCGGTGCAGAAGGAAACCTGTGTATATGGCAACCCTTCAGGTCAGGTCGACCTCAAGACAGGAGGAGGATATTATGTTAGATACCACTCCAGAAGAGATGAGGAAGGCACAGGCTGGGGATAAAACACTCAAGCCTTGTTTCAGAAAATTGTCAACTTGTCATACAACTCCAGGCAAGGGAGATTTTTACATGAAAAACAAGTTGATGTATAGGAAGGCCGGAACTAGATCCCATGGTCACGGACAGCTGGTTCTTCCAAAAAGATATAGGGCAGACTTAATAAGGAGTCTACATGTGAAACCAGATGGGGACCATGAGAAAATAGGTACCATCATTCAAAAGGTGGCTCACAATTATTATTGGCCCAAAGCAAGATGGGACATTGAGAACTTTGTAGAAAGGTGTAGTATAGCACATGAGGGAACACCCACAAGTGGGAACATGGATCAGGACCTGGACACGCCATGGGGCCAAATCAGGCCTGACAATAAAAGGAAAAATAGATTTGATAAAGTGGACCAAATGGAATGGGAAGCCCCTTTTCACGGACAAGCTTCACTTAACTGTTTTACAATGGCCACTATGCGGAGAGTGCAAAAAGATGTCTTACCCCAGGATAAGCCGACAATCCCTCAATCGGACTTAAACAAACTGGAGGAAGAAGATGTAGAGAGGAAATCTCTCATCAAGAATTTTAAGTGGGGAGAAAGCCCCAAAAGAAAAATTGGTAGCGGTCGTTTTGTGAATGATAATTCTGGGAGGAAAAAATCATCACTATAAAGCTTCAAGTGGAAGAGACCATACCGGTGCATGGACAAATAGGTCCACACAATTAAAGGTCCATATGTAGCTTTGTTAAGAACGTGGACTGATGAAAAGGCAGAGGAAAACATTACATCTTCATACCAATATGTGAATGAGCTGACCACTCGGTTAAAAACTGGCTGGAAACTTGCCAATGAAAATTTGAAACAAGCCAGGAAGAACATGCTGCCTATTATAACAGGAAGGCGAAAGACAGAAATTTGGCTGTGGGAGAGAAGGTACTGCTTCTTTTGCCCGGGAGTCAGAATAAGTTACAAATTGGATGGCAGGGTCCATATACAGTTCTAGAGAAGGTGTCTAGAACAAATTATAAGATAGATAAGAAGGGGAAAGAAAAAATCTATCATGTGAATCTCCTGAAGAAATATTTGGAAAGAGAACATCAGGAAGAGACACACTTGTTGACCTTGTCCATCGCCATGGAGATGAAAAAGGAACCACTTTCATCATTTGGATATCCATTACACCCCTGTGAGACAGCAGCACAGGTGAAAATCAGTACACATTTAACGAAAACTCAGAAAGAGAGAGTGCAACAGGTTCTAAATAATCATGCAGAGGTGTTAACAGACCGACCAGGGCATACAAACCTATTGGAATATGATATGAAACTCATAGACTCCCCACCTGTCTGTATGAAACCATATTCGATTCCGTTTGCTAAGGAAAAAGCTTTGAAGGAAGAGATAGACTATCTATTGAAGGAAGGAATTATTTCGCACAGTGAGTCTTCGTATAGTTCCGGTGTTGTACTCTTAAGGAAGCCCTCTGGAGAACATAGACTCTGTATAGATTACAGGAGACTGAATGCTATTACAGAAGGACAGGTGGATCCATTGCCGGATACAAATCAGATGTTTGCCAGACTAAATAAAGCTAAATATTTCTCAAAAAGTGGATCTGAGTAAAGGATACTATCAGATTCCAGTAAAGCCTGAGGTTAGACCATACCTAGCTTTTAGTACCTCAGAAGGACACTATGAGTTTAATAGATTGCCATTTGGATTGAAGAATGCGCCTAGTGTCTTCTCTAGAATGATGAGAAAATTATTGGATCCTCTGAATAATCCCTGTATAACAAATTTTATGGATGATATCCTTATAGCAACAGAAACATTTGAGGAACACATTGACTCTCTGAACATGCTGTTTACTCGACTTAGGGAGGCAAATTTAACAGCCCGACCAACCAAATGTTGCGTTGGATGTAAAGAATTGGAATTTTGGGACACACAGTTTATCAGGGAAACATGACCCCTGACCCAAAGAATTTAGAGAAACTACAGAAAGCCCCGAGACCACAAACCAAGAAGGACGTGAGATCCTTTGTCTCATTATGTGGTTTCTACCAGAAGTATATCAAAAACTTTAATTCCATATGTGCACCGTTAACTGAATTGACACGTAAAGGACTTCCAGATCGCATTACATGGACACCACAATGTGAAATGACTTACCAAGAATTGAAGGAAAAGCTCACATGTAAACCCATTTTGAAATTACCTGACTTAAGTCAAGAATTCATAGTAAGGACGGATGCAAGTAATATTGGGCTAGGTGCAACTTTACTACAGAAATCAGAGGCATTGGATGGGGAATTAAGCCCAGTGGCATATGCTAGCAGAAAGTTGAATAAAGCTGAAATCAACTACTCAACTAGCGAAAAAGAATGTCTTGCAGTAATATGGGCAATAAAGAAATTCAATATTTATCTATATGGGAAGGCATTTAAGTTGCAAACTGACCACAAACCTTTATCGTTTTTAGCACAGGCTAAGCATGAGAACTCTAGGTTACTCCGATGGTCTTTGCTTCTGGCTCCATATAATTTTAGCATTGAATATATATCTGGAAAAACCAATCTGGGAGCGGATTTTTTAAGCCGCCATCCGTGTGATGAGAATCACCGTAAACCCCAGAAATAATAATAAATTTCTCTATGTGTATATAGAATAGAGGACTGACATATAATGTCTGTTTTAAGAGGGGAGGTGTCATGGAATATTCTAATCCACATATATAAATTATTAGGTAAATATGAAGCCTAACAAATAAAATTAATAAAGAGAAGAGCAATGGTAAATGACAGTGCTGTCACAAGGAATGTACTCGAAATCCCCCTTGTTTTCTGCTTCGTCTGCAAATTGTAACGCTTTCATGTTGATAGTAAAAGCTTACTGTATTATTACCCGCCTTCTTCAATGAAACGTGTGCTGTATTTCTTGGAAAAGCATTGAGACGTACTGCGTAATGACCTAAATTAACCCTAACATTAATTATACTGCGTTACCAAAACGAACGAACAGATGGACTAAAGGGATAAAAAGAGAAGGGAGAGGCAGAAAGCCGAACACTAAACCCGCTTCGCGCGATACACAATTACTACCATCACGCGTGTAAGTCTACATGCACTAATTTTTTTTCAGACGGACAGTGATAAAATACACTACCCTTTCCCAGAGTTAGGTTTATAACTCATAACAGACTCTTATTAGAAAAGACAACATTATATGGGTTTACGTTTGAACACATAACAGTACCCAGACAGCACATCTTCTAAACAGGAGATAGAAGAAATTGCATATTTTGAACGCAGCCACGTAGCTCCTTTAAATTAGTATTTTTGGGTTCCTTAGGGTTTGCTGACAAATAATATGTAAAACGTTACGCAAATAGTCCAGGAATTAATAAATTATACCCAAAATAAAATATTGGGGGTGCCTGACAGCATAAAATCATTTCTGCTCATAAAATTTTTTTTATAACGTGTTTGAAAAAACCTTACGTTACATAAATAGCCTACCATGTAAACTCCAAATTGATTGGAGCGCAACAAATGAAAGCCTAACCACAATTGGTCGGGCTATAAATACTATCTTGGTTGTTGGGGGAGACGGGAAAAGATAACATTTTTTCAAACACTTGTCGAAACGTGGCTCATTGGCCAGTCTCGCTGATATACACACTTGGGAGCGTTAGTTCGAGACCACTAATTCAAATAAGCTTGATAAAGCGACAGTACGTTGAAGCCAGCTCACATTTTTGCTAAAATAAAAGCCTGGAACATAGGCAGAACGGAATTTTGTGCCAGTTTGTGCCAGAATTCATTGCTAATCAACGTATCTGTGTTTATTTCCATGAAATTGTGGGACAGTGGTCTTGATGGTACTGAGCAGCATCTGGTCAGAGATTTGCTGAATCCAGTGTCGGACAGCATACTCCTTGGTCCTTTTAGCTATCAGTGAGGTGTCTCCTGAGCCCAGAGGAGAATTCGAGCAGAGGAGTTCCTTCCTGCCGCCATCACTCAAGATAAGCAGAGTTGGCCAGCTGAGCTCAACATTATGTCCCCTCATCTTGAAATAACTTTATAAAAATTAACATTAAGAGGGGAATTTACTTGTCTTAAAATCAGGAACTGTGAACATCTACAATAATGGTCCCTAAAGACAAACTATTGAAGTCATGATGACAAATACCAACAGAGCTTGAACAAAACAAAACCAGTATTACCTCATTTTACCACTACACAAATGACACACATAGAACATTTGTAATAATATATGTCACTACAATATTCATATTAAATACATTCTGTACATAACTTGTAATTTAAATTGATTGTGATTCATGGTTCCCTTGTAGTTGAATCAGGACACATATTCATTCATGCCAGTAATGAATACATATTGTTATTTGAAACGTTACTAGTGACTTCTTTAAGCTATTCTCATAGAGTGTTATATGTATGTGAGTGTCACTCTCAGTCAGTACACTAAGTCCCCTATAAATATTTATAACATCCCACTTCACCACAGGCGGGAGAGTCTTCATTGACTCAGTCCGACCCACCTCCGCGGCCAGCGGTGTCTGTGTGTAAGGTGTAGGGAAAAACACCGTGTATCTTTTAAATTCGTCAGGATTTGACAGAGCGGAGGAGAGACTATCGTGTCCCCGTCTATACATATTTATATTTACATAGAGTGGTAGCATTTTCCCATAAAATGTTTCTTGTATTTTCAGCAGACCTGATCCCAAGTGGACGGACCAGCGGTCTTTTCTTTTCCTTTCCATTTCCATGGTTAAGCGTGTACAAGCCGAAGATACTGTATGACTATAAATTATCCTACTGGACTTACAAAATCCAGGATACTATTTTACCAGCCAACAGTGGCGTATACCTGAAACATTATTATTATTTTCCCCAACACCTGACAGTTGTAATCCAAGTGGAATACTAAAATGTACACTGTGTCGGACTGGCACTCTGATAAAGAGTCGGCCGATATAAAATCTATCATCATCATTGGAACATTTGTAACAACTGGATTATTCTAGAACTCTTGAAGTGTTCCACTCTCTTAAAACGGTAAACACCAAGGACCCTCACATATTCAATATTTGTAGTAAACCCCTATATCCAAATAGACGTTCCAGCCGAGCGAGAAACAAGACTGTTTTCCCCGCCAGCCCTCAACACTGCAAGAGTTGTCGCAACGAAATTATTCAGTTGTAATTCCTGTATCTAGAATCACATTCCCCTGTGCACACATCGGAAGAACAGTGCTAGTTTTTTTAGAACAGTGAAGACAACCCTTTATGATTTATATTATTTCCAGAATTCATCGTGGACCTTAACTTATTCGGCGTTCACCTCATTAGTTTTGTTTTGTTTTGTTTGTTTGTTTGTTTGTTTGTTTGTTTTTTTTTGGGGGGGAGGGGTGAACTGGGGCCAATTTGTGTCCTCGACAGCTGGCGGTGATACACTAATCAACAGTAAAATAGGGATTATGTTCATGGATAAAATGTACCAAATTATACCACAGACCCAAGGGAAGAAATACAAAATAGGTAAGAGTGTGAGAGGTGGCCACATGAATGAGAGAGCGGGTGTTTTTATTGTTGCTGGAAATTATCTATTAATCGTTGGTGGTTTCATTTGATTCTGTTTACTTTACTTGGTCTTTTATTGTACCAATATTGTTATTCTGTAAACCTAGCGTTAACCTTCAACCTTTGGGTAAATATTTTCTTTGGGTTATTTTCCTCTATACGGTGAAGGCGCACCATTCTTCTTTATTTCCTATATATGTAAATGCTTTTTCTTGACATCTTTAGGTAACTTTATGTAAAACAGTTTAGTGATAATAAACAACAAGAAAAACTTATTTTTGTGTGTTGGTCAAACCCATGCCCATTTATCCTTAGTTTTTTCACGTTTGTGTGTCATTGTTGTCACATATTGTTGTGTGTGTGTAGAGTAATCTGTTCTTATTTTAGATAAGTGAGGCAAAGACTGTCTTACAACAAAGTACAGTTGTACGGATAGGCTGGATGAGAGAAACCTACTCACTCCAGAGACATATCTTTCCCTCAACCTACTACCTGTGAAATCTATTTTCTATACATTCTCGTGTATCTGTCAACTTTACTCTTTACTTAGACTGGGCCCAATAAACCAATTAACCTACCGTACGACAATTCTCAAATTTCATCCTTTTGATTGCGATGGGTATTTAGCTCAGTCCATGTGGGTAGCACCTTCCTATTTTCGATTATAGTTTTATCCATTCTGCCAACGAGAAGAATCTGAACGAAACAGTTTTGTTGTGCATAAATCGCTTTCCTGAATTCCATAGCCCATTGCGGTTGTTCCACAGCCAAGCATGATGCCTTTTAGGCCAAGCCTTTTAAGTATCCTTGTTCTTGTCTGTCCCTTCAGGATGAATTAATTCAGTAGATCATACACTGAGGCGGTCACTAAATCTCAAGCACTAGCTGAATTATTTCAGTAGATCATACACTGAGGCGGTCACTAAACCTCAAGCACTAGCTGAATTATTTCAGTAGATCATACACTGAGGCGGTCACTAAACCTCAAGCACTAGCTGAATTAATTCAGTAGATCATACACTGAGGCGGTCACTAAACCTCAAGCACTAGCTGAATTATTTCAGTAGATCATACACTGAGGCGGTCACTAAACCTCAAGCACTAGCTGAATTATTTCAGTAGATCATACACTGAGGGGTCACTAAACCTCAAGCACTAAACCTCAAGCACTAGCTGAATTAATTCAGTAGATCATACACTGAGGCGGTCACAAAACCTCAAGCACTAGCTGAATTATTTCAGTAGATCATACACTGAGGCGGTCACTAAACCTCAAGCACTACATTTACAGTTATGACTTGCTGTGAACGAACAAACTTTATTTTGAAAGGGCTGAGAATTGGGCACGCAGGCCCGTTTGGCATCCTGTCCTTTGTCTTTCATACTGAAAGCTGATGCTCACGCTTGCGGTCAAATGGTAAATAGTTGTGGACCCGAAGTAGGTAGGAGGTGCCAGAACAAGGGTCAAAGATGGAAACGGCCGATTGCTTCACACTGAACTGACAAGAAATTCAGTTAAGCAGACAACTGGACAGGGATGCACTCAACAGGCGGCAATTGAACAATTAAAATGTGCTCTTTTGGTGATGAACCTTATAGAAGATTTTTTAATATATGCCTGCATTCTTAGGTCATCCCATTAGCTCTCACTGGTCTCTCAGAAGATAAAAAAATATTAGCTCTCGCTGGTCTCTCAGAAGATAAAAAAATATGCCTCCATACTTAGGTCGCCCCAATAGTTCTCGCTGGTCTCTCAGAAGATAACAAGAATAGCACTACTGTTGCCTGGGGTATGTCGTTAAAGACCGACCAATGGGAAGTTGGGCATGGTGCTAACGACCTCATCATGTCAAACAAATTGCCGCATAGCCCACTGCTGCAAGAGAACACGAACGCTTTCATTAAGATTTACTGCAAGGGGCAAGTTACAGTAATATCAGATCTAAAGGTCGTTTATATTTGGACATGCGCCCTAATATAACCGACTAGGTTGAACGGTACGCGCCTCACCTAAACGAGGCAAAATTTTATTATTTAAAAAAAACTGCATGAGGGGCGAAAAGTACAACATTGATGATGATACATATAGGTCAGATAGCTGGCATTAGATCGCCAGAAAAAAAATTTACTAATGGAGAATAAGCGAAGACCAAAGCATGTGGAACCATAAGACGCCGCATGAGAAGATTAAACACACGCTCACATCCTACACAGAACATTCGTGTGGTTTCCGAAGACTGAAATGGTGACAAAGAATAGGACATATACAGCTCACCAGGGATATCGTCAAATGCGAATTGGAAGACTTGCGCACACAGTCGGATACCACGTTCTCTTGGTTTGGTTGTAAGGACCATCTTCATTGTACACAGACAACTCCTCCGTTAGTGCTCCGATCTCTTCCCCTAGATGAAACAAGAAGGATCTCAGCACAGTGCACGAACTCCGTAGCACTGGCAAGGATCTCAATGTGTGTATACAGGAATCACACATTCTATAAATATTTTTGTGGTGTGTACTAGAGTTTCCTAATTTATAGATTTTTCCAGGGCAGCGGCCGTATGACCTGCTCTTTACGATTTCCAACTGTCGTAGGATTTTTAACTTGCGCAACTTGCACACGGGACCTCCAATTTTTTTTTTTTCGCATTAATCCGAGAAGGCTTGGCGTCCGATCTCAATACCTTCATAAATATATACGTGAGAACATGGGGAGTAATATATCATTAGGAACCACTGGTTGTGAAAAAAATAATTCCATCAATTATGTTCCCTGTACTAGGAGCGAACGCGGTACCTTTAGAATTAGAGCCGGACGCCATACCTCTTAGGTCGACTCCCATTCTGTTGAAAGCTCGCTAACTATAAAAATTATACACCAAGCAACATTTTTTTTTAACCAAACTGGCATTTGACTGTACATTATATTCATGTAAGATCGGTTAATAACATCTGGATATCCTTAAACACTGTTTAAGAGATTTCGACAGCTTTGGTGGTTCAACTTTTACAATTAATATACTGCACACCTGCTGAATCTTCTCCCGTTTATCAAATTAGGTCAATGATGGCTTTGAAAGTTTAATGATTGGCTTATAAACAACACCAACAACTGGACGCTTTCGCGCCAAGATTAATGGCAGCGTTGCACGCATGCGCATCCCTTAATCCAAAAAAAAAAAAAAATCTTTTTGATTCTTTAGAATGCTACTAATTTTCAAATGACTAGGGAACACTAACGGGGAATTCTGAAGCGGTAAAAAGTATTGATCACACCGGCCATGAGGTGAAAAGACAGGAAACTTGAATGATGGATGTGCCCCATTCCTATAATTCCCTTTTTATTTCTATTGCAACACCCAGTGTCATCTATACCCTCCCGCTACCCCTGTGTCATTCTCTTCTATTTCGGACATGTGCCTTTATCCCCACCTCTCTGTTCCAATATTCCTTGCATGTTGGCATGCAATCACATGGGCTCTGGGTAGACTCACGTACGAGTCTATGTTTTCTAGTAGGGGTATGAAAGCACTTGCTTCAGAAATGTCCATTTTGATATTGTATTTATTGATTTATTTCGGCCGTTCATTTATTTTACTTTGAACATTTTTGTCTTGCTCAACTCTCGTCAATTATTTTCTTCCAGGGTCTTCGTTTCTTATTCTTTGGTCCTTGGCCGCTGACTGTCAAAGCAATCAGTGGCCAACACGCCTGGTGGCGTCTTGTAGGGTAGCAACAAATTGTCTTTCGGCGTGAGAATTTGGCACGAAGGCCCGTTTGGCATCCTGTCCTTAATAGGTTAATGTCTTCAAACATGAAGATGCAGGCACGAACTGTGCAAATTATATAAAAGAATACATCAAATTGCTTCATAAATGTAACGCTTGGAAAACATAATGTACTTGTGTATGCTCAGTTTCTGATTGTGATGATAATATTAATTAATCCTGTCTGAAGTTGTTAATATTTTAATTTTAATTTGTAAAACGCTGAAAATTGTATTGCAGGGCAGAAATGTAAAAAGGCAATTATGCCTATTTCTTTCTTTCTTCTTCTTTGATCCTTAGCCGCCGACCGTCAAAGCAGTCAGTGGCCATTAAGCCTGGTGGCGTCTTGTAGGGCAACAACAAATTGATTCCACTTTGCTTGGTCGGTGGCCATCCTTCGTACAGTGCCCCAACTCTGGTTCATTCTTTGCATCTCAGCCTCCACAGTCCTCCGTGTCGTAGATTTTTGATAGGGGTATTAAGACTTGGGTTGGTCCCATCTGAATAGATTAGAATGAGTGATAGCCACAGTGAGAGATGATAGTAGAAATAGATTTCCACGAGTGAGGTGGTAGAAATCAATAGAGGCTGTCTCTGAAAATCAAGAATCTTCTCTCTCTCAGCCTATCTTCTACAACGGATTTAGAGGAGTCAGACAGTCTATTGACCACATATATTAATATATATATTTAGATACCACTCACGTGCACGCACATACAAGACGACAGTTAGACGTACAGACGTGGGAAACCTATAACCAATGATTATACAGATATTTTGGAACGAGCTGACCCGACACACTGATTAAGTTCAAGGGAATTTTAATTATCAGAAAATTCCATCACAACACATAAAATTACATCAAAGTATATATAAATAGTCATAAAGTCGATGAATGGCTACAAGAAAATGATAGACCCACAGTTATGATCTTTTCCCTCGATGTTTAGCCCACAGTCCTTTTAGAAGAAAAGATGATGGCCCCAAAGAGTCACGGATACATCTGCTGTGGTCTAATGATTTTCCATTTTAAAGGTATGAACAGACTTTGATAGTAGTATGATCTATCCTAAGGAAAAACTATACCTGCAGTAGCAACAATTTGCATAAATGGAATTACAAAGTGGGTGAATAAATAGTTATCATAAAAACATCACTCAGTCTACTTTCACTCGGTTCTTTCATCAGGGTACCCTCACTTACTTTCTTACCTAATAGCTTGCTGGTGTTCGCCGTCTGGCGCACTGTATGACGCACCGTTTAAATCTGTCTATCTTTGGCTGAAGCGGATTCCCAGCTCTGCAGATCGTGGTTTCATTCACGGGGTCCGGGGAGCGTCCACTTCGTGCGATAGTTTTCTTTACAGATTTAAGTTAGTGTCACTTCACTCCGTTCAGGTAAGAATTAGTTTTAAGCGGGCTTACAGTGTCAGAATCACGAGGTTTCCCTTATTTAGAAGATGACAGGTTGGTAAATTCTTTCAATAGATAATTATTGTTCACACCCACAGTTCGTCAAAATGTCGGGAAGTCAATGATTTGTAATGTTTTACTTGCCACCAGGGCTGACATGTACTTGAGGTTTTTCTCTGGAAGAGTTAAATCAGGCTCGATGGGCCTGTTACTTCATTTAACCTTTAAAGTTCTTGTAAAGGTTATACACCAAGTCTTTAAGGAAAATGTTTTAGTTCTTCACAGATATTACTCGTTGTACTCAAACGCTGGCAAAGTTGGGTCACCCCAGTTTCACTGAATAAAGAAAAACAGCATATAAAATTGTTTACCGTATAGTACATACTATGTACTCGGATATAACTTACATTATCAACTGCAAGCGGAGGCTTGACTTATCGTTTAAAACCTTCTCGTGAAATAAGTTATATTCATAAAATCAATCATCATGAATTAGAAATACATACGTATTTCGTCAATACTCAGTGATGGATCTGTGCAGTTATAAGTTTAGTTTTTTTTTAAAATATTCTCGTCTGATTATTTAGCAGTTAAATTAAATTTATTTAGCTACATGATTTTTAAGCTAGAAATTATAATCTATTCTGCTTTCCACTGAAACACGTCAACTAGAGAATATAATCGACTATAATTTAATCACTCTGCGCACAAATCTAAATAGAAAAATGAAATAAGCGATTAAACACTTAATCACTCACAAAATACTAGATATATTATATTACCTCAACACAGAACTACAGGCGAACGCACAACTTAGAATTATGCGCTGATTTATATATTTGAAGTCTAGAAGCTCGGCAAATTGTCGAAACAAACTGAGAAACTTCGCTATACAGCTTATTCTTTACACGAGCGACCTGTCTACTGCGAATCTTGAGAACTGAATGAAATAAAGTTTAAAACTCTCGTTAATATCTTAAAACCCTGACAAAGGATGTGCGCTATTTCAAAACCCTCGTCTCCCCCTCTCTTAACACTTACGTTAAATCAGGCGACTGCCATAACATGCCAAGAGTGCGTCTTCACACCTTCGTCTAACTATTCTCATTCCTGAGCCATGCATGAGCGTCATATCACACTTCAAGAACTCAGCCGAAGAAACGCTGTGTCAGGTGGAAAATGTAGACGGTATGTCTCATTAGATTGTAGTTTTCACACCTCACCGAGCAACTTAGCCGTAAAAGCTACGTGTCAGAAGGAAATACCAGACGATATGTCTGAAATCATGTCTGACTGGACGAATAATCACACTATTCGTTACCATGACATCTTATGCAATAAATGCGTTTCTAAATGAAAATAGAAACAGGCGAAAGTTTGAATGGGAAAGTAATATTATTTTTTTTCACAAACGAACGAATGCGAAAAATACAGGAACAGGATAAAAGAGCGATAATAAAGTAGAGGACACGGGTAGAAAAGAAAGAATATAGAAAATTTATTGATCATAAATCTCTATGCGACACTTCGCCAAGTTTTTTTGGTCGGCCTCTCTTTCGTTTTCCTTCAGGGGTCCATAGCATAGCTGTTCTTGTGATGGCATCGGGGTCTCTTCTGAGGACATGGCCAACCCAACTCCAGCGTCTGCCAGCTATGATGGTGTGCATGTCCTTTTGTTTGCTCCGAGTAAGCAGATCTTGGTTGGTGATGGTATTCGGCCAAAAGATTCGGTGAATTTTTCTTAGGCATGTTGTGTGAAAAGAGGACAATTTCGACATTTCCTTCTTTGTAACTCTCCAGCTCTCCGCGCCATAGAGAAGCACAGAAAGCACATAGCTCTGATATAATCCTAATTTTGTGCTTGTACTATTCTGAGAGGACTTCCAGATGTTGTTTAGACTAAAAAAGGCTGTTCTTGCTTTGTTCATTCTGTTTTTGATGTCTTTGCTTGCTCCGCCGTCTGGTGTTACTATGCATCCTACGTATGTGAAGGTGTCTGTCTGTTCCAGTTGCTGATTCCTTACTGATATGGGCTCAGGGTTGCTCACATTGAGCGTCATGACCTCTGTCTCCTTTAGGTTGATGTTCAAGCCCACCTGCTGGCTATACTTATTAAGGCTAAGGATCAAAGAAGAAAGAAGAAGAAGAAGCCTCTCGTAATATTATCTCTACCTCTCCCTGCAAATGTGAGGGGTTTATCCTCCACGAGGAATGTCAGATAACAGACAAGACACAATATGCTGAAAGTAGTGAAAGAATACTTAAAAATATCAACTATCTGCTACATAGTATAGAAAGAAAGAAAGTGCGACAATTGAAAGCACGCAATAAAATCAGTACCACAAATGCCTTTCGGCCGACACATCCGACTTCAGCACGGCATTTTTTGGGACCAGGTTAGCCTTCCCACTTCGATCCCTACTCTCTCAGCCAGACTGCAGTGATGCAGCCTGTTTCCAGAACCACCACTTGGAGGTGGAGTAGGGTCTTAGTCAGCTCTGGTTCGCTGACCCTGGCGCAAGCAGTCAAGCCATGGGTCGCTGACTGCATTTATCACTGTTGGTGCGTCTTCGATCCCAAACCTCATTCGCTACCTGTTATGACTGGCAGGTCACGAACGTTTATAAACTCTTCGTTTGTTTATGTTCAAAGAAAAGAGGCGTGGATGAAAAATAAGCTTGAGTGAGTAACACACTTGTCACCATTTCTGTTCTTACTAGCTATAGACTGGATTTGAAAACGTTAACTAACAGAAATTCAGCAGAGTGACAAAACAACTTAACAATCTAGACTTTTCCGACGACCTGGCACTTATGTCCTATAATTGTAACCAGACGCAATATAAAAAGAGAACACTTCAAGAGAGTTCACATCAATTAAGTCTAAAAATACATATGAAAAGACAACTATTTTAAGAATTAATTCGGTTATTGAGAGCAAAATTGCAGTGATGTATCTAGGCAGCAATACCGACATTGTTGGAGAACGAGACAGTGAAATCAAAATAAGAATACACTAGACAGGAGGAGCTTTCGTTAAATTAGAAAGTACACGGGAATCTAATTAAAATCAAGTCTACAAAAAATAAAATAAAAACCTTCAAGTCAATACCGGCAGTCCCATTTTATGGTTGTGAAACACGGAGAATGACAACCAGAAAGTTCAATTTTCATAAATGGGCGCTTCCTTAGGCTGTAAGGATTCGAAGGGTTGGAATGGTATGAACAGGTTACCAGTTTGTAGCAGATCACAAGAACCAGACAAGTGCCAGTGGAACAAAAGATGAGAATAAGGCCTAGCGATGAATGGGCCTCACATTGAGGAAACATGGTGATATCATTCCTTTCAGCTCCCTAAGGAGCATAGGCCTTCAACAAACACATGCCAATTTCTCGCGTACCACCAGCTCGAGTTCTTTTCATCATCATTTTTAATTATGCCTCTATCTCTCTTCTCCATGTGTTCTTAAGTCTACCTGTGGTGGGTTTTGATGTTAAGAAGAATGGTGTGCGTATAGTTGTACTTGAGTGAGATCAACTGTGAAGGTCTCTGAGGTAAACAATGGACAACTGTGTTACAGAGTGTGGTAAAGTGGGATGATATAAATATTTATAGGGGACTTAGTGTACTTGCTGAGATCAGCTGTGAAGGTATCTGTATCTAATAAGTGTGGTGTATTACAGATGACCTTACTTTGCTACCACATTTAGACCTCAGTCAGAATTATTCTGGAATATTGTGATGACTACGTTGAATGTCTAGGGTTATGATAGTGATGAAGTGTATGTTCACAACAACAACCAACAGACAGATAAACAATTTAAGGGGGCATATACACCCAGAAAAAGACAAAAAAGGTTATTTTTGATTTTCATATAATAATTGTGTTTTAAATATTTATAAGCCTTTTTACTTTGATATTCTTTTTGAATTATGTGTTTATCTGTAATAGTTTATGAGTTATCAATGTTCAAAGAGAATCAGATAAGTGTTTTAACATTTTAAAAACTAAACTTTAACGAAAACAGGGCTTGCGATTCACAGTTCCGGTGATATTTTCTACAATTTTAAAGCTATAGCCTTCAAATTTTGCACACTTATAGCCCATGTTATCCTTTATGGCATTCATGAACTCCACTTTTTTTTATTACATGGTATAGAAATAGAGATATTGCTATACAAAGTTCTAAATTTGTGCTATTTAAAAGGGTCATATTGCAAGAGCCATATCTACAAAACTCATTGGGGTCGACATTTTTGGGTGGTTCACGCCATAGGTAGGGATGTTATGCACATCATCTGCTGGTTTGGCTTTCTTTGCACCTTTTATGTGAGTGAAATTCATTCCCAGGTGCATGGGGGGGCTTTCTTTCTTTTTTTTTTATCACATTCTGTTAATTAATTATTTTCACATAAAACATTAAAATTTATAAAGTGTAAACTTTGTTCATCATAAAATATAATATCTCTTGTAAACATGTAGCCAAATTTTATGATGTCAACAAGTTTGTTAGTTATTTTTCTGTTAATTTTTTTATAAAGATATACCCCTTACTGGGTGGGAGACTTGCCCCCCTTAATTTCATATTCCACAATACTCTTTACAACACTGTGACACTCAACTCACACATAAGAACACTCTATAAGACCATCTCTTAAATGAGTCAAGTGTAACTTTTTAAAATAATGTATCTAATTCCTGTTCAATAATAGATGAAATCCTGATTCAACTACAAAGTGAACCAGGAATCACAAATCAAATGTAGATCACAAGTTGTATGTTACACAATTTATAGATAGGTATACTCTTTAGTATTGACATTTATTATTATTATTTAACAATTATGTGTGTAAGTTGTGATGTTGAGTACTTATGAGGTAATACGAGGCTTTTTCAAGCTAGGTGGTTGTTTGTCCATCATTACTTCATAGTGTTGATTCTGTGGAATATAGTAATTGGGAGGAAGGTTCACAGTTCCTGTTCCATTATTGAAACAATTAATTGTCCCTCTTTAAATTATACATATGTCAGCTCAATTTTTTGAGGGGGGTACACAAGATTGAGCTTGCTTGGCCAACGAATATTAATATCTTCTGATAGTGTGGGGCGGCAGGAAATTTATCAGTCTCCTCTGCTCGCTTGCTTCAACCGTATTTGCTTGAGAGAAATACAATGGTCGCTATATCGTTGACCAAAGAGAGTCTGATGTCTACATTCTGCCTCTGGATTCAGCAAAATCTCAGACCAGGTGCTGCTTTATATAGTTTAGTACCACGGTCCCTGAAACAAGAAGGTTGTACCCTCCTACTTCAGAACTAATTTATAATTCTATTTTCCACACTGAAGCACAATACATAACAAAAAACACATGAGTTCAGCGCGCTGTAGGGCCAACATGTCTATGCTTCTCATGAAACAATATACACCAGTATCCTCTCCCTAATGGTTACAACGCTTCTGCAATTCCTAGCATTTATTTCCTTCTATTCAATAAGATAGGTGTCATAGTACTATTTGCCCATCCCATGCAGATATATTCCATCCTCTCCGACAAGTTTTATTCATGGTGGAAGCCATATCGAGGTTTTGAAACACTCTGTGTTATTGTTACTGAACCACAACACATATACAACATAAATTATCAATTCACATTCAATTTTCATCAATACAAAAGATAGATCAAATAGGATTGCTATGTTACCTACAAATTCATGGAAATATAGTAAAACAAATACGTTGACTGGCGATGAGTTTATGGCACAATTCCGATTCTGCCTCTGTCCCAGGCTTTTATTATGAAAAATAATATGAGCTGGATCTTCAAACGCACTTGCTTTTACAAATTTAATTTTCAAAAAGTGGCAACTGAAACTGACGCTCCTAAAATTTGACTATATTAAATGGTCTAGCCAATGAGACCATGTTTACAAAAGCTTTTGAAAAAAAAAAAGTACCCTTCCTATCGTTTCCATTAACAACCAAAAATAGTATTTGCCATCGACTAATCATTGTTTCGCCTTACATATTATTCTAGCCAATCAAATCGGATTTAACGTGGTGGCCTCATTTCCTCTTAAGCAGTGTCCAAACACGCCATTATGGAGCAAAAAATATAGTGGATCCTATGTTGTCTGGAACAAACACCACTCTAGTTTTTTTTTAGGATTATGCTATAATTTGTTAATTATTAGGGACTAATTGCTTAACAACTAACATATTATTTGTCAGCAAGTCCTTAAGGCAACGCCATATATATAGTGTTAATGAAGCACCAAAAGGCTGCGTTCAAATTATTTATGTTTTCTTCTAGGATAGTTTTCGTTGCTGTTAAACACCTCATCACTTCCCATAACTATGGGGGTGTCTGGCTTGTGACTGTCAGGCTGAACTGTTCAGGATTTTTCAGACGTTTAAAAACAGTATCTGTGTGTCATGTTGCCTTATTAAGCATTTAAAACATGTTTACCATATACATGACCCTCGTAGTTGGGTAGTGTTTTTTGTCACTGTTTTATTTTGAAAAAAAAAAAAATCACAAGCCTGCATGCCTTTCGGGCTTGGAGGTGGACATTAAATTTTATATCGCGGGAACGGAAGACGGGTGTTAGTGTTGCATGCGTTCCTCCGTACATGCTCTCTATCTCTCTCTTCTCTCCTCTCTCTCTCTCTCTCTCTATCCTAAGTTCCGTTCTGTCCTTTTAGGTTAACGTTAGTGTGTATAAAATTGAATTAAATTGCTAGTCTTATATCGTGGGGTCATTAAGCAGCTTGCGTATCTCCAAGTTTTTAAGAAAACACAGTACCAGTTTATTTTTAGAACGCGTGTATGATGCTGTAGGCTTTACTATCAACGTGAAAGCGCTTCAATTGTGCAGACGAAGTTAGAAAAAGGGGATTTTTCTTGTTTAACTAGCTGACGTTCGATAAACTGGGGCGTACGCTATAGTGACGGCACTGTTTTTACCAAGTCCGTCCTTTCCTTGTAGTGTATTAATTCGTTTTGGCTTTACAATTTACGTTCTAATTTAATATGTGGATTTAGAATGTTTTAGAATGTTTCACTACAAATCTCC